>JAULBY010014158.1:0-22030 GCA_032358315.1 Ophiocytium majus | reverse complement strand
ATGGCGGCAGCAGCGGCGGCAGCGACGGCGGCGGCGGTGGCAGCAGCAGTGGCGGCGGCGGCGGCAGCGACGGCGGCGGCGGTGGCAGCAGCAGTGGCGGCGGCGGCGGCACCGGGTCAGAAGGCCAGCCTGGTACGGCCATGGAGGGAGTCCGCATCGCGGTCGTCCATTGCTGACGCCCACATAAAACCACTCATTTTGATGCAACACTGTAGCGAAGCAAGTGTCCGCTGAGGATGCTGTGAAGCAACCAAGTTTACTCAACTTTTAGGGTGAGACATGCGCGTGGGTTGGCGGTGCAAGCGCAGCGAAGGCCGCAGCTGGCAGTGCTCAGCAGCTGTCTGGAGTGGCCGTGTGCTTGCGCCGCACAGCTGCATGCAGCAACGCCCATGGACTGGCTGTCTATCGGATACATGTACTGATGTACTGGCACGTACTTTTCTTAAACTCCGCTTGGGGCGCGGAAAGCCCTGTGCACATGGGGCGAGGCTGATGAAGTTGTACAGTACTCATACCGTAGCGGTCTACAAGGTAATACCAGTGCCACATGGCACCAAAGCGTCCAGCCCCCCGCCAACACCGGACCCAAATTATGAACCTACTTCATTGAAGTACCTACACAAGTACTACTGGTAGTACCTAAACACACATACTTCAGAGAAGTACAAAAACATATACCGTACACGGGCCAGGTCGGAGGACGTGACAGTTACATCCGCCGAGGTGAGAGGTCCTCATAGGGTCCAGCGTTTCATCCGTAACAGCGCGCAGGTCGGCTGCCCCGCGACTGCCTGAGTCACACCCGCCACGCCGCTCAAAAAAGAAGAGGTGACAGTTTCATGACAGTTTCATGACGGATACATCAGTAAAAGCGCTCAGCTGGGCTGCCGCGAGTGCCTGAATCACACTCGCCGCCACCGCCGCAGCGGCCACCACAGCCAGAGCCGGGTCGACAGGCGAGCGGGGCGTCCGAGCGGGCAGGCCGGCCCGCCATAGGATATACCGTCGTCTGGAGTCCCTGACTCACACCCGCCACCACCACCGCAGCGACCACCACAGCCGGACTGCTACTGCTGTGGTAGGTTTTCTTTATCTTGCCATTTTGTGGGCGCGATTTTTTTTTTGTTGCCGCACACACCACACACTGGGGGAGCCACCACCAGCGCAGCGGCCACCACAGCCGGAGCCGGGTTGAGAGGCGAGTGGCGTCCAAGCGGGCAGGCCGGCCCAGCCCGCCATAGGATATACCGCCGTCTGGAGTCCCTACCTCATGTAAATGCGTCGCTCATGAATCCGCTCACTTCTGGGTCACAACTTTGTCAGCAAGGCATGTATATAGGTATATATTTTGAAGGATGTACTACTTGTGAAGCATACAGAAGTGTGTATATACCTATGTATACATACATGGTACCAGGTACATCATACTACATGTGCACCATACTGCTATGCATACATCAAGACTACAAGTAGGTATTTCATTTATTTGCACTTGTGGGCATGCAAAGGCCCAAGCCACGCATGCCAGCCTGCAGGAAGAAATGGTACATGCCCAACACTGCATACGCGAACTCACAAGCCTCCACAAATAAGATCAACAACCGCCACCTGAGCCGCCAGCAGGCTAGGGTTCGACCTGCATGGGCTCTTGCACGCCATAAGTGCACATAAATCGAACTACTGTAGTACATGAAGTACTTGCTGTGTGTACGCAGCACAAGTGTGTCACGGCCCCACAGTCAAAGGAGCAGTTACAAAGTAACACCTGGAAGACATCTTCCTGTGGGTGTTACTGAAATGCAAGTGTCAGGCTACATATGTAGTACCTATTATAATAATATTGTATATACATGTATGCCTAAAATAGGAGTGCATGCGGAATCTCAGATTGTATGTGATAACAAAAAGTATGCACCGCGCCAACCAAGTACCAGGTAGTGGGTATACAGCATCTGGTCGGGGTCTTCATCCTGTGGATGTGTGACTGAAGTGCCAGTGTCATACTACATGCTACATATGTAGTACTTCAATTAAACTCCGCTTAGGGCGCGGAAAGCCCTTTGCACACGGTGCGAGAAAATCAGACGGGTGGCGAAAAAGCTGGCAACGCTCAGTACTCCAAGGGAAGCCTGGCATGTTGCCAGAGCACGACTCTAACGAATCACAGCCCCATGTCCCAGGGAAGCGTAGTACCTATTATATGCCTAAAATACGAGTGCATGCGGTATCGCAGACCGTATCTGAGAACAAAAGTATGCATCGTGCTAACCCTACAAAGGAGTGGGCACTATACAGCACCTGGAAGCGTGGTGGCTCGGGGTCTTCTTCCTGCGGGTCAAGTGGCTCCTGAGCCACATCGATATCACACGTCTCCTGTACATGTTTTACATACCAATACTTCAGAAGTATATACTTGGACGTTCATACAGTATACACCTCGGTCCACATGCAGGCATACTACTACTGTACAGTAGTAATCGAAGTATACTTCGAAGTAGCATGTATGTACTTCTTGCATGTAGGCAGTGCCACAGTCACAGGAGCAGTTACAATGTAAAACGTGGAAGCGCGGTGGGTCGGGGTCTGCTTCCTGTGTGTCAAGTGGCTCCTGAGCCGCCTCCATGTCACACTTCTCCTGTACAAATAAACTACTGTAGTATATTACATGAACGGTATACATACTTGTGAGGGTACAGATACTTCAGAGTATATCTAGGTACACCAATACTATACATGCATGTATGTATACCTTGTGGGCATGTGCCATCGCCACGAGCGTGCTGACATGCATAGCACGCCCACAAGTGCTCTGCACGCCCACAAATGCAAAGAAATGGAACTACTGTAGCGCATGAACTACTTCATCATGTGTACGCAGCACAAGTGTGTCACAAGCCACAGTCAAAGGAGCTGTTACAATACCTGGAAACGCGGTGGCTCGGGGTCTTCTTCCTGCGGGTCAAGCGGCTCCTGAGCCACCTCCATGTGACACTTCTCCTGTGCGGTGGCATTGGGCTTTGTGAAGCACACGTTGCATGCAAGCCACGCCTGCATCAGAGCATAAATGCCATGGGCATGGGGTGCAGGCAACAGCGGGAGTGGCGACAGTGGCAGCAGCAGTGGCGGCGGCAGGAGCAGCAGCAGCGGCGGCGGCAGCGGCGGCGGCAGCAGCGGCGGCAGCAGCAGCGGCGGCAGCAGTAGCAGTGGCGGCAGTGGCAGTCGCAGTGGCGGCAGTGGCAGTGGCGGCGGCGGCGGCAGCAGCAGTAGCGGCGGCAGCAGCGGCGGTGGCGGCGGCAGCAGTGGCAGCAGCAGCGGCGGTGGCGGCGGCAGCAGTGGCAGCAGCAGCGGCGGCGGCGGCGGTAGCAGCAGTGGCGGCAGTGGCAGTGGCGGCGGCGGCAGCAGCAGCGGTGGCGGCGGCAGCATCAGCGGCGGCAGTAAGACGGGAGCTCCTGGTAAGTGGCAATCGTAACCGCATGCGATACCACGCAAGTCATTGCACACATTGACGGCAGATCTGGCGCACATTGAAGCATGACGCCCTGGCCGCACATGCACAAGTGCACTGCATCATGTGGCGCTGACACATGTCACGCCATGCCACGCCATGCCATCCACATGCATGCACACATGCACAAGTGCGCCGCACCGTGTGGTGCGCCGACACGTCATGCCGTGCATAATGCCATGCCAAGCCATAATGCCATGCCATGCCATAATGTGCCATAATGCTATGCCATGCCATGCCATTATGCCATGCACATGCAAAAGCGTGCCGCACAGTGTGGTGCCGCCACATGTCATGCCGTGCACATGCATGGGACCTAACAAGCAGCAGGCTCTTTCATGCCGGCACTGCACCCATTACTCCTGATTGTTGCAAGGGCGCACTGCACACTGCCACTTGCGCAATGTCATGCACAGTACATGCACAATGTCATGCACAGCACATGCACGATGTCACGCACAGCACATGCACAACGTCATGCACAGCATGTGCACAACGTCATGCACAGCACATGCACAACGTCATGCACGGCACATGCACAATGTCATGCACAGCACATGGCACGTGCCTTGAGAAATGTGTGGCATAGGAGGAGGCGTGTCGGTATGTGCGGCAGCTCGCACACCACCACATCCGCAAAGTGCAGGTAGCGCTGCCGCTTTTCGAACTCGCCCAGCTGCCCCCAGAAAATGGCCTGCTCAGCACCAAAATGTAACATTTAATTGGAAAAAATCACAAACGATGGGAACAAATCACTCCGAAAATGCAAGTAGCGCTGCCGTGTTTCGAACTCGCGCAGCTGCCCCCAGAAAATGTCCTGCTCGGGCGCCAAAATTTGGAAAAATACCGGCACCAATAAGTTGAAAATTGATCAAGTTTGTTGTGAATGCAAGCAGCGTTTCAGCGCTGTCAGGGGCCACACCGCGCCTAGCTCCACGCACACGCGTTCGCGGGCACTATTGCACAAGCTGGAAGCGACGCTGTCACAGACGACTGCCGTGCTGCGCGCCTGAAACGGGCACGGGCAAGGTACGGGCATGGCGCTGGCACACGGTGCAACAGCAGCCGCCGCAATGCGGGTCGCCTGCTATGGGAAAATGGTGTTCAGAGTTTAATGCGGCACTCGGCTCTCAAGCAGGTTTAAACCTGGGTTTATGCCAGTGATCGCTGCCAACCAACAGATGCATGCACGGCAGAGGGTAGCTGCGGATGGCATGCAACAGCCTCAGCACCCGCAAAACAACATGGGCGTCCATGTGCAGCGTGGGGGGCTGGCGCTCACCAGTGCAGCACTCGGCTCTTGAGCAGGTACTTGGTTGCCGCCGCACGCAAGTTGTGTGCGCAGCAGAGGGTAGATGCTGATGCCAGTGGCATGTCACAACTTCAAACACCCGCAAACCGACAAGAGTGTTCATGCATGCTACAGTAGTACTACTGTGTTATTATAGGGGCGCGCGAAAACAAAAAAAAGGCAGCAAGGCAGGTACGGCGTACAAGGAATGTACACAAATGTGCAGCGTGTATGGCTAAGGTGTTGAAAGGAATGGTGGTGGCAACAGCTTGGCGCAGGGGTGTGTGGGTGACGCCGCATGAGCGTTGCATGCCATGCGCTGCAGAGGAAACGTTGCCGACCATGGCATGTGACAACACCCGCGCACAGCATGGGCGTTCATGCACCGTGTGGGGTGTGTGTGCTCACCAGAAGCCAAGTGTGCGCTGAGCACATCCACGTAGGCTGAATCGAAGCACTCCTTGAGGTAGTTCTGACTCACAAAACGTGCAAGTGTGAAAGAAACCTAAAAGTAGAGTTTATCGCTATTAGATTGAGTTTTCATGTGAACAAGCCGTATGGGCCGTACACGGAGCGTGTACACAGCATACTTCGAAGCACCCTTCTGAAGTACTAGTAGTATACTTTGAAGTATGAAATAAGGCTTTGAAAGGAATGGTGATGGCAACAGCTTGGCGCAGGCGTGATGTGGGCAACGTCCAGCGCTCTTGCATGGTGGCTGGCCCAGCACAGTCAGCTATCGCACATGTTTTGACAAGGAAAAACGGTGTGCCCACATACGACGTACTTCAAGTAGTACTTGAAGTAGTATTTGAAGTACGTGTTTGTGCGACCGCATGTGTGGGAGGCTGGCGCTCACCAGCAGCAAGTGCGCGCTGAGCGCGTCCAGGCAGGCTGAGTCGAAGCACTCCTTGAGGTAGTTCTGGCTCCTGTAGGCACAGACAAAACGCAGCCACCCAGGGTTCTCAGCTCAGCACACGGACTCTGCGCTTAGGAAATGTGCAGTACATGCTGGGAAGCATTGGTACATTGTGCGAGCTACTGCGTTGTGCGCCGTCTGCATGATCATGATGGTCCGTACTGGCGGAGAGACCTAGAGGTTCGCATCAAGGTAAATGTCGTTATATGGTAGCTACTTCGCAGGCACTGCAAACACGCACAGCGCGCTTGCGAAACAGCTTTGTACTCACACCTGCTGGGTGCCCACCGCACTGCCAGCACAGTGACAGACCCGCTCGGGCACCTGCAGCTGCGCAACAGCGGTACTTTGTACCCAACAGCTGTACCTGGGCAAGGTGGGTCAATTGCTGCAGCGCACACACACTCCTTCCTTGGCATAAGTGGCACGCCCGAGTGCCACACAGTGCCCTGGTGCGTGCCTCGGCCGTCAGTGCCAGCGCTACTAGTAGCACCACAGGACACTGCGGCGTACCACCACATTGTGGCATGCCTGTACAAGCCAGCGGCCGGCATATTGCACTGCAACCCCAAAGCAGTGCCAACAAGCCACGGTGGCAACACCTCACACAGTACTGCTGCTGCTGCTGCTGCCCCCCCTGCAACACTGATCACACCATGTGGCAGTGCGGCCGCGCGCGTGCGCGCGTCGTGTGCGCTGACCTACCTCTGCCCATAAGAGATGGCAACGGTGTCTGCCACCATCGTGGCCGCGGTGGCCACGCACCCCCACAGCACCGCAGCCCTGCTGCACCTGGCCTCGCTCTCCCCGCCAGTCTCGTCCTCCGGCGGGCTCCGCCCTGCCTCCGCCATGGCGTGCTCCAGCACGACCTCGTCCGTGAACGGAAGAAACGTGTTCAACTCGGCCAGGTACAGCTGCACCAGGCTCCTCTCGCGGGGCGTCAGCCCAGCCGCAGCGGGGGAGCGGGCGCTGCTGGGCCCGTACACCTCCGTGCGAAGGGCGTCCGCCTGCCCCGCTGTCAGCAGCGCGGCCGGCGGCTCCGCAATCCCACGTGTTGGTGCAGGCATCATCATCAGCGTTTTGGTTCTCGGGCCGTCGTTATCTGCTCGAGTTTTGGTGCAGCAGCAGCGCACGTGGTGGTGCCGTTGCTGCTGTTGCTGCCGGTGTGCCCCCTCTCTGGGAGGTGATGGTGAGTGCCCCCCCCTTGCTCCGTCAAGTGTTGGTGCTGTTGTTTGCCTTGGCGGCGGCGGCAGGCGTCACTGCATGCCACTGCTGCCACCACCCCGCTGCTGCTGCGCCGTAGGTTCACTCGAAGTGCCAGTGGTTGCTGAGAGGAGGAGCGCACAGCAGCCACGACAATGTTCCACTCCCGCTGGCAGGGCACCATGACGACTGCCACGCGCGCTGTCGCTGCCAGCCAAGGCGCAACGCCCTGTGAGCTCGAAAAAGGTGTGTGTGCAGTGCCACTGCTGCGACTGCCACTGCTGCGGCGGGGAATGTACAACCGCCTGCAGCCGAGACGTATCACGATGTGCGCGCATGCGAGTCGTACAGGGCGGCGGTTGTCACTGAGGGCCTAGCAGCACACAGGTGGGCAATAGTAGACTTGGTCACCTGACGCAGCCGCACCTCAATCAAGGCAAGCGCATCGCTCGCTCGCTCGCGATCGCTCTCGAGAGCACAAGTTCAACTCTCATCGGCGCGATCACACACGCAAAACACGTGTTGCGAACTTCAAGTTTGAACTTGGGATGTGCAGATCCTCTTCGACGGCGAGCACCACAGTGTCACCACACCATGAAAACACACACCCGGCAACCTTGAAACACCACGACGGCCTCCCTAGGCACCCCCTTACCCTGCTGCAGACCACACCACCATCATACAAACACAGCAGCAGCACCCCACGGCCTCTCCCTAGGCCCCTTTCCATTCCACACCGGCGGCAACATTGGAACAGCAGGACGCCATGGCCCCCCTCCGCCCCCTTACCCTGGGGATCACCCGCGGCCGGCCTGCAGCCTACTGCGGGCTGCGAGGTCTAGGCGTGCCTGCACAAGGGCACACATCGCTGGCGACGGCAGCCAACCAGGATCTCTGGTTGGCAGGGAGTTCTTCCCTGGAGAAGGAGGCGGTGTCCCACCCACCGCCGCCACACCACCCTCTCCGGCCGTCCCTGCTGACCAAGGTGGTGCTACGGTGCGTGTGTCCTGCGTCAGAGCCGAGCCCGGAGGTGAGCACAGGCGGGGACTCGCAAACATTGTAGGCGAGCATCCCTGCCCCGGGCAGGCCACGCAGCAGCGGGTGCCTACAGTAAAGAGCGTTTGCTTTCGGATAAGGGTGGCTAGGCAGCTCAACTCGGCTGCCTATGCCGGAACGCCTTGCACAGTGTGAAAGCCAGTGCCTTGCGGAAACACTCGGCACTGGTGGTTCTACTGTGCAACAGAGGCTGTCTCGTGCGTTGCTACCGGTCAGCTGTTTCAGTGTGCCGCCGACAGGAGATGGAAGCGGCCAGCGACAGATAGCAGCGCTGATTTGCGGGATGGCAACATTTGTTGCCCTCCTCTGGGAGGTGGGGACTTCACCCACCCTTGTCTCCCAGGGCCGTCCCCTTATCCAAAAGCAACCACGCGCTTTGCTGGCACGTTGTGTGTGTCCATAGATTACTGCCCCACTCCCTTCACCACATCATAGATAGAACAGATATGTGTGTTCCTGGGGCAGTGCCTCACTTTTTGATACCACACACCTAGATAGAATAGATACACCTATAGATGTATGTGTAACATGTACTGTCGTAGCTGGCGCATTGCAAGGCGCCAGGCCTATGCCCTAGGCCTGGCGCTTTGCAATGCACCGCAGCACCATGTTAGATCTGTCAGGTACACAGAAACCTTGCAGGTTTCATTTGCATGCGCCGCGGGTGTGTTGACGCACATCGTCTGATCATGGTGTCGAGAGAGCTGACACCTTTGTTGGCACAGCGTGTACATGGCTTGTGTACATACCAGCACACACACCTTTTTCAGAGGTAGCACGCCCATAGTTAGCGGTAGTTATCCCCCACGAGGTCTCCACCTTGCCGTGGTGTGGGGGCTTCAGCTCTGAGCCTTGCGACTCACTGCCTACCAAGAGAGACCTCGCCTTTCGCAGTTTATGACGCCTGAAATACTTTAGCATGGCATGCCTGCCGCGTACTGCTTGTGTAGGGGTTGGAGGTGACAGCACCTCCAATCAACCCCCCCGATGGTCTCCACCGTGTCGTGGTGGGGGGGCTTGGCGCGAAGCCTCACCAGCTTGGTGCCGTACCAAGAGAGACCGTAGGTAGTGATGTGGTGGTTGTGTGCAACTGGTTTGTCTAGTGGTGTACCGCCTCGTACCAAAGTAGCTGCCAGCCCTCAACTTCGACTACTTGTTGAAGTATGAAGTATGAAGTACTTCAACAAGTGTGATTTATTGAGTGTTCGAAGTAGCCTACGCCCCACACTGTGTGCTCACATGGTAGTGTGTTGTACATCAGTAAATGCTAGGGTACCGGTACATTACTTTTCAGGCAGTTGGCTCCCGCAGTAAGTGGGGGCATGCTCCACAGCGCCACATATTGCGTACTGCGCCCGCCACTGCCACAACACTGCCGCACACACTGCCGCCCGCTGCCACAGTGTTCTCACGCGTCATAAGTGTCACAGTGCCGCTGTATTTGTGCCTGCAAACTGGCATGCGGCACGTGCTCAAGGCCGTGCCGTACTACCATTGGCAAAAAAAAGGCTTATATTGAATGTGGCTTGCGGACAAAGCGGGAAGCTCAGTGCACATAAACCCTGTGTGGGGTTTGCACTTCTCTGGCCCATGGCGCCAGTCTGCCCAGGCATGGACACGATCAACTCTGGTGCTACCAGCGCATGGTGGCACTTGGTGCAGGCTACGCTTTCCATTTGACCGACCGACCCACGACCTGGCCGGCTGGCGATCACTTGAATGATCACGTGAACACCCGAGCGTGACACTATGAGCGCTGAGCACTGCCTTGCTCAGCAAAGCGCATGTGACGTCTCAAGTGCTGATGAGCACTACGCGGGCATGCGGAACTGCCTTGAGAGCGACAGCGATTGCACACAACGTGGACTTCAACTTCATGGACTTCAACATCACAGACTTCAACTTGAAGGTCGGTGGAGCTCACCCTGCCCGTAGTGGGGCCTGCCTAGAACACGATCAACTCTGGTGCCCACCTTGCACCAGCGCAAAATGGCACCTGGACCGACTGGCCCACGAGGAGATCCGCTGCTGAGCACCCAAGCGTGACATGATGAGCGCTGAGCATGGACTTGCTCAGCAAAACGCATGTGAAGTCCCAAGTGCTGCTGAGCACTGCACAAGCACGCGGTACTGCCTTGACAGCGAGTGATGGCGCGCACGCAAAGTGGCTCTTTGCATATGCCAACTTCAAGGTATAAACTTCAATTGCACGGCCACGTCAATCTAAAGCCACCTAGGTCAGGCAGGTTGCCCAGGTATTGGTATTATTAAAAGGTACATGTATCTCCCGGCCCCCACAAGTTCAACTCATTGAAGTTTGTGTACTAATCTGGAGGCACGGGCTCATGTGCGCACCGGTATAGTAAGAGCCTAATCAGAGTCGAAGTTTGTGTGTTAGTCATGGAGACATGGGGGCATGTGGGCACCGGGTACAAACTGCGAACACTTGAAGTATTTAGTCAGGCGGGTAGGGTGCGCTCAGCAGCGAGGCGTGCTTGTACGCATCGACGTCGGGCGCTGCGCCAGGTGTCGCCGCCGGGAGGGTAGAGGGCCAGTCCTCAATGACCAGCTCGGAAATGCCTCGTTGGAGCACAACTGACAGCGTGTTGAAGTTGTGTACTTATGTGGAGATACGGGTTCATGTGCGCACCAGTATAGTAGGAGCCTAATTGAAGTTGAAGTTTGCCAGGACGCCCAGGTCAGTCAGGTCTCCGCAGCCATTGCATGTGCCAGTTTCCCCAGCCCCCACGAATTAACAAAAGAGGCGAGTGGGGCGTCCGAGTGGGCAGGCCGGCCCGCCATAGGATATACCGCCGTCTGAAATCCCTACCTCACACTAAAAGGGCAGCGAGCTCATGGGTGCAGGTCACCAACACATATTCATATTCATAAACACACGTTGTCTTGCTTGCTCTGGGGGAGGGCGTTGCTCTACGTGTTGTGCGGTGCAAAGGCAGTAGCACACGCCGGGTACAGACCATTGCTAAAACTCCGGTGGCGCCGGTGGTGCATCCACCGTGGGCGCGGCCTCGGACTCAGTGAAGTAGGCAACGCCGCTCAGCTCACAGCCAGCACTGCAAACACAAAATTTTAAGAACACATACTAGTAATAATTATAAAATTCACGCTGTCTCCGTTGATTTGTGGGGGGTCTTGCTCCACTTCAATAGGGGGGTGCAGAGGCTACCATGAGGCAGTGGCACGCAGGGTACACAGCGCTGCTACTATTCTGGCGGCGCCGGTACCACATCCAGTGTGGGTGCATCTTCGGACTCCATGAAGTAGGCAATTTGAAAGCCGCGCGGCAAAAACATTATATTTATGCACCCTGTATCAACTGGTCTGTGGGAGGTATTCCTCTACTGTGGGGTGCGCAGTCAGTGGCACACCGGATACAGAAAAATGCTAGTATTCTGGCGGCGCCGGTGCCGCATTCAGCATGGGCGCGGCCTCAGACTCAGTGAAGTAGGCAAAGCCGCTCGGCTCAGAGCCAGCACTGCAAACACATTACATTTATGCACGATGTCTCAGTTGGTCTGTGGAGGGGTCTTGCTCTACTGCGTTGTGCGGTGCGGAGGCAGTGGCACGCTTGGTACACAGCGCTGCTAACATTCTGGTGGCGCTAGTATTCTGGTGGCGCCGGTGCCGGATTCAGCGTGGGCGCGTCCTCGGACTCTGTGAAGTAGGCAAAGCCGCTTGGCTCAGAGAAAGGGCCGTCGCCGTCATGCGTGCCATCGTGCATGCCGCCACCGCCGTTGGTGGGCGGGCGAGCGCCGCTTGCGCCGGCTGGTGTGGCTGCGGCCATGGCTTCTTCCTTCCAGTACTGCACCTGCGTAGGCAGGCGTGAACCACATGGTGCGCATATCGGGAATGAGAGTACTTTTATTGGTTTGCACCTGTGCGTGCAAGGCGGGAATCAGGGTAGTTTTGTTTGTTTGCACTTGGAGGCTTGCAAGAGCCCATGACGTGTATGCCAGCACGCTCACTGGTGGCCGTGACACTTGGCAAATGCATGGCAGTTGGAGTAGCTTTCTGTACGAATATGGTACTAACGTATGAGTGAAGTTCTACTTCTGAAGTATTAGTTTGCGCTTGTGGGCGTGCGAGGGCCCAGGTCAAAAAATGCCAGCCTATGGCATTGAACATGGCCAAGCGTGTCAACCAGGGACAGTGAAAACCGGTGGGTGCAGGCAGTTGGCTACTGAAGTATATTGTCCCCCATGTACTTTGAAGTACTTCAAACTACTACCAGTATACCTGAAAGAGATTTTATACACAAAGGCGATTCGAAATGGCACTACGGAAACTAGTAGGCAGGCTACCCGCTATGACTGTCTATACAGGTCCAGCATGGCCACGTCGCTCCTTCATGCCCGCATGCGTGACCTGTTTTCATGCACACCCACAAGTGCACATCAATTAAACTACTGTACACCTGTGCCAAGAAAACCGCCGGTGCCAGACGGATCGGCACACGCTGCTGCAACGGCGGCGCCCACGCCTCCTGCCATCATTTGCGAAACTGTCAACCATGCGAAACTGTCAACCGCCTCCGGGGGGCGGTTTCAGGTGGCGGCGGCAGCAAAGCACGACCGTGTGGTCGCCCCTCGCTGGCAGCATGAAAACATGGAAATCACTGGCACATTTGTAGTGATGGGTCACGGCGTATAACGTTTTTAATGCGTTACAGTATGTATACAAAATACGGCGTATTCCTACGTATTTTTACGCCCAAAAATGCGATACACGGAGTATTTTCCGTATAAATAGTTCAACTGCATACGTTATACGGCGTATTTACATACGTTATACGGCGTATAATGCGAAAATTATACGCTGTGACGCATCACTACACATTTGTGTCGCAGCTGGCAAGTGACTGCCGATGACACTGCCACGGTATGCCGGTGTAAAGCGGAAAGCAAGCCCTGCCACCGTTGAGATGTTGCAGTGTAGCACCTTCTGCTCCATTGCCTGATATGTAGTGATGGGTCACAGCGTATAATTTTCGCATCATACGCCGTATGACGTATGTAAATACGCCGTATAACGCATACAGATGAATGTACTTGTACGGCAAGTACGCCGTATATCGCGTGTTTGGGCGTAGAAATGCACCGTATTTTGTATAACGTACCGGTATAAAAAACGTTATACGCCGTGACCCATCACCACTGATATGCAAGTTACCAGCAGCCTCTCCTGGGCGGCACACATGTGTGCGGCGCTAGTGGCACGCCCTGGCGCAATGCCAGCCATCCCACTGCAGCTACTGATGACTGCAGCGACTCTCACAGGTGCTTAGCGTAGTCACCTAAATTTAGAGAGACAACTTGGTTCCAAGCTCCGCTTCGGGAATACTTGTAGTGTCACCATGCGCACAGGGCTTCCGCGCCCCAAGCAGACTTCCATGCAACTATTAAAGGACTACACTGCACAGGGCATCCCGCGCCACAAGCGAAGCTGGGTCAAAGTACTCCATGGGCGCCCAGTCACCCAAAATTTCAGTGCCGACGCAGCCGGCGAAATGCGCACCTGGTGCAGCAGGCCCCGTCCCCCCCCCGACCGCTGCACAGAAACTTGCAAATGACGCATATAGTGTTCATGTTTACGAACGCATTTACACGGCATGGCGTATACGCAGCATATCGCGTTTTTGGGTGTAGGCATACTCTGTACCAGGTGTTTGGTAGCACGCTTTGAACACGGTACACACCCTGACCCACCACCAGCCATCTGCCAAGTCAAATCACCTGCGCCAGCGACTTTGGTGTACAAATATGCTGTAATTCAATCTTTTTAGTGCTACTAGACTAACATGGGAGTACCTTTGAAGTAGCATCACAAATGCTTCAAGTAGTCAAGTGATACGCTATACACTCCCAGACCCATCGATACTCCTCTGCCAAGTCAGCTCACCTGCTGCAGCAGGCTCCGTATGAGTCCGTCTGCCCCCGACCGCTGCACAAACTTTGCAAATATGGCGTATTTTAACAAACTCATGTGAACTATCCATACGGCATATACGCCACATATGGCATTTCTGGGCGCAGACATCCTCTGCCATCGGCAAAGTCAGGTCACCTGCTGCAGCACTATTGGGCGTAGAAACATGCCATACTTTAGTAGTACTACTAGACTGCTAGTACACATACCTCCGGAAGTTAAAGTATGCTACAATCACTTCCTCTCTTATTTTATTCATTCACTAGCTGTCTGGAGTCAGCTCACCTGCTCCAGCAGGCTCTGTATGAGTCCATCCGCCCCTGACCTCTGCACGTCCGCCAGGACCGTCCGCAGGTGCTCCAGCTCCGCTCGCTCCTCCGCGCTCCGCTGAGCAGCCTCCGCCGCGGCCGCCTGGAGGGGAATGTAGGCATTGGGGCACTTTTTAGCTACCACAGCACACGGGTTTACGCATAGAGTGTGTATGCTGGCAGCACCTTGTAGAAGTATCATGTGGTACGTGTAATATTTTTCGTGCTCCAGCTCCGCTCGCTCCTCCTAAACTTCTCTTCACTTGTACTACTGTAATAAGTACTACTAGTAGTGCTTCTATATACTTCAGTTATCATTAACCAAAACGCTGTCCCTGAAATTGACGCTGGAGTATCGTTAAAAAAAATGTGGTCCTCACACACAGACAAGCGCCAAATGCAACACACGCACCTGAGCCTGCTCGGCGGCAGCACGGCTGCGTGCCTCCCCACACTGAGCCTGTGCCAGCTCGTTGAGTTTGATTTATCGAATCAATACGGCAAAAAAATGAAGCTCTCACACCACAACACGAGCGCCAAATGCGGCACACGCACCTGAGCCTGCTCAGCGGCAGCTCGGCTGCGAGCCTCCCCGCGCTGCGCCTCCGCCAGCGCCGCCTCCAACATCTATAAATTTAACAAACTTTCCCTCAAACTTTCCCTTAAATTGCGGTTGGTTAAAAAAATTCATGTGTCGCTTAAAAATATGGCCCATCCGCAACACACGCACCTGAGCCTGCTCAGCGGCAGCACGGCTGCGCGCCTCCCCGCACTGCGCCTCCGCCAGCGCCGCCTCCAGTAATCATTAAATAACGTATACCAGTAACATTGACAGCGGCTTGTCTGTCTTAAGAAACTGTGGCGCGAAAGATTGAAGCTCTCACACAAGACAAGCGTCAAAACGCGGCACACGCACCTGAGCCTGCTCGGCGGCAGCGCAGCTGCGCGCCTCCCCGCGCTGCGCCTCCGCCAGCGCTGCCTCCAGCAATTTAACAACATTTTCCTACAATTTCTGTTGTTTTTAAGGGAAAAAATATCTTGTATTGAAAAATATAGTACATCCGCAACACACACCTGAGCCTGCTCAGCGGCAGTGCGGCTGCGCGCCTCCCCGCGCTGAGCCTCCGCCAGCGCTGCCTCCAGCTCCCGCACGCGCGCGCCCGCCGCGCCACGCTGCCGCTGCAGCTCCTCGCCAAAGTGACGCTCCGCCGCCAGCACGTCTTGGGGGCGCGCCGCTGCGTCCGTCTCAAGCTCCGCAATGCGCATCTCTGGCGCAGGGGCGCGTGAGCGCGGAGGCACGTTTAAGGAGTATTTGTAAAACATTGCTGTGTGGGAAATGTATACAGCAATTTCCCTTTTCATGTGCATACACGTGCATGGAAGACATCTGTACGCACACCGTGTACATGCAGTACTGATGTTGCACATAGTTCTCGAAGCACGTGTACTTATAACCATGCCATTCTCGTAAGTGGCGGCAGCGCGTGGTGGGCATGCACCATGGCGTGTAATGAGAATGCAAGGATGAAACTTCCCTAAAGATCTGGCAACGCAGTTAGGGGGAGTGAGGAGGCGCCACATGACATGGCATGCGCGCATGTACATGTACCTCAAGTATATACTACTCCATACATCACTAAGTGCATATACTTTATTACCTTGTATGTGTATCTGCACATTTTTGACGCATAACCCACACCGTAAAAACGTGTCAAGAGTGCACTGGAAATCGCCAACAACCACACGGCACCGCACGCGGCGCCACTGCGGTGCAACAGACAGCCACGCCAGCCGCACCCAAGGGTGGGTGGGTACGAATGGAACATAATGCCAACACCTGTTGGCACCTCACAAGTACCACAGTTTTTTTCTGGTTTTGTTCGCACTTTATTAATCACACCTGCACTGTCACGTCTGCGGCAACCACGCGCTTCGCCACTCCCGCATCGCACCCACCACATACCTACAGCACATACTACCAAGTAGTGTAGGCGTAACACTACTTTGAAGTACATACTTGTGCATGCAGATTTATGTTTCGTAGTACTAGTAGTACTTTTCGGCCTTTTCAGCTGCACCCGGGGCGGCCAGGTCTGTGGCGGCCGTGGCGCGCGCGCTCCCCTCCTCCTGCATCACACCTGCCCAATACTACAGTACATGTGCCGGCACAAGTAAAGCAGTGCTATCAACCGGTACCTAGTTTGAAGTACGGCACGTACATGATGCACACATACTCGTACAGTGCTGCATAGCATTGAACACAATACTTCAAGTATGAGCCCTTCTCAAAGTAATATAGATACTCCAGGCCCACCTGCGGCGGCCAGGTTAGCGGCGCCCACGGTGCGCGCGCTCCACAGCGCACTCCCCGCCGTGTCCGCGAGCGCGGCATCCGCATGTATAAATATATTCTTCTGAAGTGTGTTATTTTAAAAATTGTCCTGAACTCGGTACCACAAGTACACGCTATGTACGTGCATATGTGTATACACATACCGTAAGTAGGTGAACATATTTTCACCTGTGTGAGTCGCGCCTGCGGCAGGCAGGTGCGCAGCACCAAGTACGCATACCGTGCATACATGTACACACAGTGTTACATACATGCACTTTACCTACAGTATACCACACACGCGTGTACTGGATGTAGTGGTACGTATAATATCGTGCCTTGAAGTATGCTTCAAGCACTATAGTAGTAGCATACTTCGAAGTAGTGTATACTTCGAAGCATACATTCTTCACAAGTACTTCATATATATATATGTATACTTCACTATTTAGTAATTAGCATGTATGTGCACATTTATATACACACCGGAAGTATGTGTGCATATTTTCGACCCCTTGAGTCGCGCCGGCGGCGGCCAGGTCCGCAGCGCAAACTACACACAGCATGCAGACGTACTACTGAAGTGTGCACGGCAATACATACATGTACTTCGAAGTGTATACATACCTCGGTATATATATCTATCAGCCCCACCTGCAGCGGCGAGGTCAGCGGTGACCGAGGCTCTCCCGCGGGGGGCACCGCCGCGTCAGCAAGCGAGGCATCCCGTTCCGCCGCCACCAGCGCAACTAGTACCTCCTTTGAAGTACAGAACATGTACTTCGCATTATGCACACACATGTACTACAGTGCTGCACATCACTAAATACATAGTACGAGTACTGCTCCAAGTATCACAGATATTCCAGGCCCACCTGCGGCGGTCAGGTCAGCCCGCGGCGCGCGCGCTCCGCTCCTCCCGCAGCGCCCCTGCCAAATACTTCAAGTAAACAAACAGCAGTACCACATATGCATACCGGTATGTACTACAGTAACACCTACTCATGGAAGTACAGCACATATGTGCAGACACATGGTATACTGCTACATCGGATCACGCACATGAGCAGTGAGGATATTTCGGGCCCACCTGCGGCGGCCAGGTCAGCGGCGCGCTCCGCTCCTCCCGCAGCGCCCCCGCCAAGTCCGCCAGCGCAGCATCCCGCTCTGCAGCTGACACCGCATGTACATATTTATGTACTGGAGTATACCCATGTACTTCAGAAGTATATATATACAGTATATGTAGTTTAATTTTTTTTTAGTTTTTTTAAAGTAATTAGTATGCACTCTAGTATGTGCACATTTATACACATACCGGAAGTATGTGTGCATATTTTCGACCCCTTGAGTCGCGCCGGCGGCAGCCAGGTCCGCGGCACACATTACACACATCATGCATACGGGTGTACTACTGAAGTATGCACAGTTTTACACACATGAACTTGGAAGTAATTCAGAGTATTTATGTGTACATGTATCAGCCCCACCTGCGGCGGCCAGGTCGGCGGCGACAGCGGCCCGCGCGCTCCGCTCCTCCCGCAGCGCCGCCGCCGCGTCAGCCAGCGCGGCATCCCGCTCCGCCGCCGCCACCGCAGCAGAGCGCAGCTCCCCCTCCAGCCTCGCCACCTGCTCCCCCAGAAGTGCCTCTCTTGCACGCGCGCCTGCGGCCTCTGCCGCCAGGTGCGCCTGCGTGCGCGCGTCGGTGGCTCCCGCCTGCGCCCGGCCGGCCGGTTGTGGGAAATGTTTGGCTATCTCTTAGCTCTGGTGTGTGGTACCAATAGTAACGGAATCTTTTTTTTTTCAGCTGCGTGTGTTGCATTTGCATGGTAACAATAGCGAAAATGGGTGGAATCCTAAAACTGGCTGGGCATCCTTTATGTTCTAATGTAGTTCAAAAGTATTTGATAGAGGTTTCACTGTCTGAAAGACTGTTCGAGTACCTACTACCGGTACACTGTACCAAGGTACGTGTACGTAAATCCGTCTTTTTTCAAGCAGGCGCCGGCTGACGGTGGGCGGCCAATAGTTTGTGCGCTGGGTATGTGTGTGTCATGGCGGCAAGCTGGCTGGCTTGCAGCCGACACTTGTGTTGAAATTTAGTGTTTTTTACAAGTGAAGCCCCGCCACATGGCTCAGATGCCGCTGCTGCTGAGCAGGCATCTTTCAAGCGCATCACCTGCTGCTGAGCATGCTGCGTGAGGCAAGTTGCCGCACAGGGGGGCAACCAAGTTTTACACTTGCCTTGCCTTCGTATGTGGGAGCAGCAGCAGCGCCACGCCATCCAAACACAAACACACACACACATACACATACTCAGACACACTCACACACACTCACACACACACGCACACACACACACACACACACACCATACTCACACACACACACACACACACACGCGCGCGCATACTCACACACACTAACACACACTCACACACACACACACACACACACACACACACACACACCATGCTCACACACACACACACACACGCACACACACACCTGCTCAGCGTCCCGCCGCTGCGCCGCGTACAGCACCGCACGCTGAGCAAGCTGCGCGCACGCCAGCCGCAGCTGCTCCCGCAGCGCGTGCGCCTGCCTCGCAGCATTTTTTGCCGCCGCCAGCCGCTCCTCTTCTGCCCGGGAAGCTGCCGCCCGCGCCTCTCTAGCCTCCTGCTGAGCAGTCCTCTCCTCGCGCCTCGCTGCATCCAGCAGCGTGCCCCTCAGCACGGGGAGCGTGGTGCCAAAGGTGGTGCCCCCCCCTCCCCTGGGGGTACCCCCGGGGTGGGACCCGTTTCGCCGAGATGCGGAGGCGTCGGCAGCGGCGGCTGCGGCGAGCTCGGCTCGCTCCTCTGCGTCGCGGGCACGGGCGTCTGCTGCGGCGGCGGCCTGCTGCCAGGCGCCGGCGTGGGTTGAGAGGGAGGCGGAGGCGGCCCTGAAGTGGTTGGCCGCCATCTGGGCGGCGTGCAGCTGGGCGCTGAGCTCTGCGAGGCGGGCCAGCAGGGGGGCGGGGTCGGCGGTGGGCTGGCAGGGGGCGGGGGGGGGCACCAGCACGTCCGCCACCGCCCCTCCCTCCGCTAGGCCTGGGGGAAGCAGCAGCTGGGGGTCTGGGTCTGCTGCTGCCCAGCTGCTGGCTGATGCCGCTGGTGATGGCGCTGCTGCTGGCGGTGGTGGTGTGGGATTGTACCAAGCTGAAGGGAGTGAGGAGGCATGGGAGCCGTGATGGGGGGCTCGGACGCGAGAGTCCGGCGGTGACGATGGCTGCTGTGGTGGTTGAGGTGGTGCTGCTGGTGTTGGCGACACGGCATGCCGCCGCTGCCTTGCTGATGGCGCATCGGTGTGGGAGTGCTGTGCTGCCATGGCGACAGCAGTTGGTGATGTTGAATGGCGTTGTTGTTGACGGTGGTGGTGGTGCTCCTGCTGAAGCTGCAGCTGTCCAGATGTCAGCACCCTGTCCAGCTCCGCCCGGGCATCCTGCAGCCACACGTCCCCCTCCGCCAGCGCCATCACTCACGCCGCAGGGCACGCAGCACTTTTGGTGTGTGTTTGGTTCTTGGCGGGAAAAAAACTTGAGCTTGACACTTCCGGGTGTTTCCCAGCCGAGTGAAACTTCAACACTATGGACACCTGACGTGACGTGCTGCTATGGCGGGCGTGGGGTGACTGCTGCTGGCGCAACCGCTGGAGACGATGGTGTACAAGGATGCTCAGCTGCTGACCCTCTTTCCCCTGCACGAGGACCCCCCACCTGGCTCCAGCAGCCGGATCGATGCCGAGGTACGATTGAACAGCAACATCGTCTTGTATCTCGCACGCTTGCATCCATTTCTCGCTGTGTGCGGGTGACACCATAGCGCCAGCACAGTCTACTGCTGCTTTTCCTTTTCTTGGCAGCAGCAGCAGCAACACCAGCAGTGCAAGGCTGGAGCAGCTATGCAGAAATTAACGAGATTTCCTTGTGTGTGTCCCTGCTGCTGCAGCAACACTGCTCGTGTCGCAGCAGGGGCAGGGGCAGCAGTACCGGTTGCCATTAGAAATGGAAATGCGTGCAGGAGTGATATCGTTTCCGATTGACACCTGCAAACAACAAGCTTTCCGCTGGTGTGGTGGCAGCACCAGCCGCCTTGATCACCGAAAGCTGCTAGCAGCGTGGCACGTGCAACATGCACGCTACTACTGCGACGTACTTGAAGTGACAGTGAGAGCAGGCAGCAGCAGCAGTAGTGGCACTGCTGCAATTTGGCAACTGCTGCTTAGACATCGCTGCCGACCAGGTATGGCTAGAACGCAGGTCTGCAAGACCAAAATCAGTCACCAGCACAGCAGCGCCTGCGCAGCACAACTTGCTCAGCAGCAAGGCCTCAGGGCGGTGCCAACAGAAGACAGTGGCAGCCTCCCCCAGGGTTGCACCACGGGCTGCTGCGAGACGCAGCCAGTACAACACGTCTCGCGCAGCATTCAGCACATTTACTGCACAAGAAAAATTTGGTTGTCGGCAGCCCTCGTACATGAGGTCACTGTACGGAGGTCACAGTTGCGACGCCTCTGCGCTGCCCCGCTGCACGCCATCACAATCAACAACCAGTGGTACAATCTTGGTTCAACCCTGCTGGCGTGGAAGCTTGGGCTGGTTTGTGCTGAGAAGTTTGAGGTTTCAATGACTCAAGTTGAAGTGAGCCGGATGGCACAGGCTGTTGTTGCCGGTGCTTTTTCCGCGCCTGACAACTTCAACACCAATGGCTTTACCATATACTCACCGGTGCGCACCAACTTTAGGGTCCTGAGCGGTGGACGCTTGCCACGTGCCTGCAGTGTAGTCTTATCTTCAACAAATGCATGCCGCAGTGCTTCTACACCAATGTTAGCTCAAAGGCTCAGATCGGCACTCAATGAATCCTTTTGCGTGTGCGTGTATGTGAGGTGTATTTTTTCCCCCCTCTGTTGTATTGCGTCACGGCAGTACCCACAGGTGGGTGTGGCACAGGAAGGAAAGGGAGACTGCAAACCTCTTGCCAACACTGCGGCCTGCACCAGAACATTCTGTACTTCATTCCTGTGTACTTGCGTAACATACACACATGAAGTAGAAGTATGTACTTCTGAAGTACTTTTGAAGAATAGTTCTTCGCGTGTGTAACGTACGAACATAATCATATTTTTAGCTCTGTGCTCGACTCTGACCCGCTGCGGCGCCGCTTGCCGCGTGCAACTGCATTACCCGGAGGTGACCATGGCTTCACCCCTGGTCTACTTACTTGTGAAAGAAACCCAAAAGGTGACTGAGCCCAGGTACTCCCGTGGCTGGGGCAAAATGCCAGGCCGAAGCCTGTGTGGTGATCTTGTGTGTCCTCTGTCCCGGTTCTGCCTGGGTTGCGCCGCCTCTCTTCTTCTTGTGAAAGAAACCTAAAAGGCTGCTAAGCCCAGATACTGCCGTGGCTGGGGCCAAATGCCAGGCCGAAGCCTG
>JAULBY010014147.1:0-22047 GCA_032358315.1 Ophiocytium majus | reverse complement strand
AGCATTGCTTTAGTAGGTGCTTTTCCAGAACCTTTATTAGCACGGATGTTATCCCAGAGACCTCTCTGGGAATAACTACCGTCTTTTCTTTTTAAAAGTTCCTTAGACATTAACAAGATTTTTTCATGCTCATTCCGTATTTTGCTTTTGGAATTGCAGTTTTAGGTGCTTTACTAATACCACCAACTTTACCTTTAGGAGTTTTATCTGCAGACATTAATTTTTTAGATTTAGTCTTAGTTACATTTGCATTTTTCATTTTATTTTAGTTTTAAGAATTCCAATATTTCTCACAACTTTTAGTTAAATCATTCAAGACATCTTCATTAAGTGGGTTTTTCAAATACTCAATTACATCTGAAACATTTCTACCTAACATAGCATTAGTCTTAACATGGTAAATATAACCATCAGCCTTATTAATAATATACTTAAAAAATACGGAATCTCTAACAATTGATTTAATTTTTAAAGTTTCCATATCAAAATTCACAGCTTCCATAAATGATTTAGCTGCTCTTTCTTTATTGTTCTCAACTCCTTCTCCATTAATGTACAAGTCCATGTTCTCATACATAACATCATTAGGTGTTGATTTTTTATATTGTGTACTGTTACCATCTACTACTTTAGCAACATAGAATAGTTTAGTACTGTTTTTGTCAAATAATTTCTGAAGTTCAGACAATGCTTTATTACGCATTTTCTTGTATTCAGTTCTTGCAATTACTGTTTGTTCTTTCTTATCTAAGTAAAACTTAGGAGGAACTGCTCTAGATCTTGCATCATCAAAACTTTTTGATACAATTGAAAACCCTCCAGCCTCAATAGCAAATAGTTTGATTCTATCATAAGGATCAGTAGGATCTAAGAATGTAGGTTCGTTACCACATGAGATACTAATTCTGTTCCAAAATTCTTTGTTATCTGGTTTCAATAGTTTTACTTGATTCCAGAATTGTGGATCTTCAATGTCCAAAACATTAGCTGCAAGTTCTTTTTCTAACTCTGCAATTGCTGTTCTGATTTCTTTTACTCTTGCTGCTCTATCATCTGCATTAAGTAATTTAATCTCAGGTGCAAATTCATTTAAACCTGTAAGATATCTAATTACTCCATTTTGCTCAAGACAAGCAAGTTGTTCATAATGCTTAACTCCATCATATAAAGATAAGCCATAATTTTCCAGTCCCATATTAGAAACTGCATTGTCAAAGAACGGACGTACTGCAATAGCTGTTTTTTTATTGCTTGATTTGTTGGTTTCCACCATTGTGAAATTTTCCATGTTTTGTTGGTTTTAATTATTGTTGGTTAAATTTAATAAAAAAAGGGAGGAGTTTCCCCCTCCCTTAAGTAATCTATGATTAGAATGATCCACCTGTAACCGGGTTTCTCATAACAATTTTCAAGACTTTAGTTGGATCTTTAACCCAAATAGCTGGCATTGTTTGAGACATCATTACTCGGTAACCATTGAATTGTCCAGAAGATTGGAAACCTTGTGTACGACCCATGTAATCCATAGTACCATTTTGGTACCACCATTTCAATTGATTATCCCAAGACAATTTCAACAAGAAGATGTTGTCATTAGTATTGTCAGTGATATCAAAGATGATGAATGAGTAAGAAGATAATGGGAAACCATCAATGATTGGGTTCTCAATATCATTTGTATGAACATTGTCAAATGCTGGGTTCAATACAAATTTCACGTTAGCCAAGAATGGAATAACATAAGAAGTGTAAGCAAATCCAAAGTTCAAGTCCATACCTTTACCAGTGATTGCACCGATATCAGCAGCTTGGATTAAAAGACCTGAAGAGATAGCCTCTTGTTTGATAGCCTCATTAACCATTCTCATTCCACCCATACCTGTTTGTACAACCAAACTACGTTTTGGATCTGGTCCTTGGAACTCAACTTTTCCATTGAAGAAGTTGTAGATCTCAGAACGGAACAAGTCAAGAGTAAAGTTGTTTTTGTTATATACTCTTTTGAATGAGTTATCCAACTGTTTCCAAAGACCTACAGATAATCTTACATCATCTGGTCCATCTTGACGAACTCTACCTCCATGTCCCCACATTAAGTAAGTCTCAATGTCAGTTGCAATTTTGCTCAAGTGAGCAGCTTCCATGTTAGTTAAGAATGTTCTAGATAAATTACCGTTATCAAATGCTTTTTTAACAGAATCTTTACCCATAACTTTCACCATGTCTTCCAAAGATGTGATTGATGGATCAATGTTTTTGTCAAATGTTCTCCAGATCTCAGTTACAGGAACTGTACCATCTGCATTCATTCCACCTTTGATCATCAAGTCAGCACGTGAAGAAATAGAATAGTGTACGTGAGCTTCAGCACCACCAACATAGTTGTAGAATTCACGGAATCCTGCATTTGTAATGATGTCAGAGAATCTTTCTCCATACTCACCACGTGCAGAACCTTTACGGAATACTTTAGTACCATTGTTCAAGTACTTGTTGTCAATGTATTTGTAGTTATCATTGTTAACTAACTGCACAGTATAGATAAATCCATCACCAATTGGAAGGATATCTTCTTGTGTAATGTACATCTCAACTCCGTTGTATTTGTCATAAGTGATGATATCACCATGTCCAAATTCACGTTTGTTTAATTTGATGCGGAAAGTTGTTCCATCAATTCCTTTAAAGTCATTTTCTGGTTCAATATCCTCAATAATGTATGGAAGGTCAATAGACACAGGAGTCTGCCATCTATACTCTCCACGAGCATTATCTACCATGATTACATTTTTACCACCAAATGAAGACATTTGATAAAGTGGCATTTCAACTTTCTGAGCCATAGCCCAAAGGTCAACTGGGCCTAAGTCCATAGGCTCAGCATCTTTCAGCATGTTTACCAAGTGGTATGAATCCACATGGGAACTTGCGTTGTAAGCGGTATCTCTGAGGAATATACCATTGTTCATTACTGGAGTTGCCATTGTATATATTAATTTAAATTGTTACTAATTAAAATCTCTTAAACAAATTGTTTTGTCTAGAAATTGTTTTTTGAGGTTTTATAGATCTTCTAGTATCATCACTTTCTTGGATACCTGAAGAACCTATTTTTCTTGCCTCTTCTGTTTTTAATTGTCTTACTACCTTTTCTGTAGCTGCTTTAGATCCCTGTTCTTTAATTTTAGTTCTATAACTATCTGGATCTGCAAGTAGCCATAAAGCTTCAGCAATAAGATCATGTCTTGGTTCTACAAACTGATACTTCTCTAATAAGTGTCCTAACAAGTTTGTAGATTTACCAGAAATTGATGGATAGTTAGGTTGAACTAATCCTGAGTACAACATGCTTTGAACTTTTCTATCAATCTTCACACCATTTAAATCTCCTACTGAAAGTGTGTTATATACATTATCTGTATATGCTTTAGCTTGTTTAGCTTGTTGTTCTTTTTTGTGTTCTTGTTCTGCAAGTTTTCTTGATACAACTTCTTCTTGCATTCTATCTAACTTTGGTTTAAACTGTTCAGCTTTTTGCTGTAGTCTTCCTAAATCTGCCCAATCTTCAATCTCTGATTCAATTTCTTCTGGTGTACCAAATCTGGTAGCATAAAGATATTGTCTTGCAATTTCTGCTTGGTCATATTCATTAGATGGATCTAGATCAATTACTTCTTCTACTTCTGCAAGAGTTCTAAACAATGCTTTCAAATCCTGTCCACCATCTGCTACATACTTAGCAGCAATTTGTAGTTCTTCAGGAAGTGATTGAAAAAATTCTCTTGGAGTATCTTCTCTAATCTTGTTTTCTCTCTCTTGGAAGTTTGCTTCAAATAACTCTCTGAAATCTTTAGTAGTATATTCTTCTAATGGTTTGTCATCATCAAAAGGAACTAAAGCTCCCTCTTCAATCATTTTAGATGCTAACTCAGCAAGACCAGACTTATCTACTTTTGGTCTTCCTTTATTACCTGCATCCTCTTCTTGAGAGATCATATCATCAAGTTGAGCAATTGCTTCATCAACTTCTTTTTCTGTAACCTTTGGTCCTGCATCATCATTAGATGATTTAGCAGTAGGTTTGTCAAGGAACGAAGTGTCTACATTTTCTTTTGAAAACATAGACTTGGGTTTATCTTCTTCATCTTCTTTATTTGGAAGCATTACACTTTCTGCACCAGGCATTCCAAATAACTCATCAATGTTAACATCAACCTGCCCTACCGTTGTAGAGTCTTGTACCTGAATTTCTTCAGGATTTTTGTTGGTTTCTTCCATGTTTGTTGGTTTTGTTTATACTTTAATATACAAAATAAACTTCAAATATTTAAAATAGGTTTGATAATTTTTCCGACTATATAGCTAAGCACTATTTTTTTGTATCAGATTTTTTATTGTCAAATCTATTTTTATTCTCTCTTGCTATTTGTAACTGTTTATCTGCTATTTCTTTTTGAGTTAAAAGCTTTTCCTTTTCAATTTCCATCTTTTGGCTTTGTCTAAGATTCTCATTACTCTGTTTTTCTCTTTGTAACTGTGTTTGTTGTTGGTATTGTTCAGACTGTCTAATGTCTTTCATAGAATCCTCATAGTCAGACATTTCATTCTTATTAATATCAACCATAGACCCCATACCAGCAGCTCTAATTTCTGCAACAAGAATATCTCTTTGTCTATCTTTTTCTTTTTCAGCAGCTGCAGAATCAATTTTCATCTTCTCAATTTGTTGTTGAGATTGAATTTGTTGTTCTTGCATTTGTTGCTGTTGTTGTAACTCTTGTTGTTTTTCTTGTTGTTGTCTTTGTTCTGAAGCTTTTAATGCTGTAGATAATTCTGCAACTGACTCAGATTGAATAACTTTACCAAGATCATAGATAGAAGCTCCTGTTGTATTGTTTTGCATTGCCATTGATTTTAATTGCTCAAGCAATGCTCTATGATTTGCAGTAGTACTACAGAAGATATTAAGATCTCTCATTAAAAGATCTGTACCATTAATCTCAAAATTTACTTTCTCATCCGCACCTGTAGTATAACTTAATCTAGCAGATGGTTTAGTAGAGTTATAATACTGAGCTAGGTCAGTACGCATTTGGTGGACTCTAGGCATTAGATAATCACAGTGTTGAATAAAGAATACCTCTGTCTGTGCGTAAGAGGCTGCAGCGGCTTGTTCTACCCCTGTAGCAGTCATCTGAGCTATCTGTTGTCCCATCCTTTGTGGGTTGACACCAATTACTTCATAAGCTTGTTGCTTAAAGTGATTAGCTAAATTAATCCTAGACATCAAACGGTTTGTTTGTTCTAAGTCTAATTTTTGGAAGTGATTAAAGTTTAATGCATTCTCTGTATTTGAGATAGATGTATCAAGTGGAAGAATCTGGAAGTTCTTCATTGCTACATATGCATTAGCATAATTACCTTTACCCCAGTCCTCACCTAATGAATGTTTAGGTAAAGTGTTTTGATCTAATAGAATTACTGTTCCTAGTTCATCCATTAAGATATCTGCAATCTGATTGTTTACAATATTGTATCCAATCTGGTATGGTTTCATTAAATCAATAAGTGCAGTAGACTTAGTATTTCTATCTGAAAATACTGCTCCCTCTACAGGAAGTTTACAACCATATAAAGTTGAGTCTCCTTTAAATTGAAATTTAAGTGGAGCAATGTGATTATTTTGTACACCAATATAAATAGGAGAGAATCCTCCAGGATTGTTCATACCCCAGAATGAAGGTAAGTTTGGTCCAATTTTTACACCGCCCCATACCTCATTAATCCAGATCCAATCAATGTGTTCTCCAGCAATAAGATTATCTTTTGTTTTATTCTTAAATAATCTTGTGTCATAGATTGGTTTGTCTGTAATCTTATATGACTCTGCTACAATTTCTGTAAGTACTTCACCTGCATCTGTAACTTTAGTTAAGTGTCCTACTTTTCTTTGTGACTTCCAGTAACCAGTAGTTACTCTTAATAAGAATGCTTGACCTTGATCAAAGTAATCTTCTCCTTGTGATAGGATTTGATTGATAATATCTCCACCATCTGTAATAGATCCAGCTACAGCTGTTGTATATTGTCTATAGGCAAGTGATGGCATACTTGTATTCCACTCATGTGATTTAGTACCATCATAGTATGTACCATCATTTTGATAACCTCCTACAACATAACCAGCAGATCTAATAGGATATACAGCTTCTAGTGCAGCAAGTTGCTCCTCTGTCATCATATAACCAAACTTATCAATTACATCTGGAGGAGTAAGCATATCAATTTTACCTACCCAGTTACCCTGAGAAATATATCTTGCATCCGGAGACTTGTGATAAAATGTAACAACAGGGTTCCAAAGTTCTACTTCATAGTCATCTTCCATCATATGAAAATGCCAGAACTCTCTGTCTGTAATTAGCATATCACGGAATCCTCTTTCCTCTAGTTCATCCATTTTAAACCTCTCAACATCTACTTTGTGTTGATGAGATGCCCACTCCTCAATCATTGATCTGTAGTTCTTTTTAAAAAACTGTTCAATTTCTGGTAGGGATTTTAAATTTTCAGGAGCTAATTGTTGTTGAGCTTCAGGATCATTTGGATCTAATCCTTGATCTAATAAAGCTGCAGTAACTTTCATTTGAGCATCTGCTATCAAGGTCTCTTCAACCATAGATCTTTTTTGCTCTAACATTTCATTATATGAAAGTTCATCAGTTGCTCTATATGTAAGTTTAGTAGATCTTTTAGCAAACTCAGCTACAAGTACATTGATAACATTTGGGACAATGGGATAAAACTTAAGTTCTAATACAGATGGATCATCTTTTGTTAAAATGTCTACTACATTTCTATATTCATTATTCTCCTCAACAATGTAATCTGTTTTATCAATAATACCTTTTGCTAGTTTATAGTTCTTTAATAGTCTACGTGCATTTCTACGGATTTGTTTTAGACCATTCCATTCTAACCAGTCTAAATTCCATGCTGCCCATTCATCATCCTTATCTTGTTCAGATAAAAACTGTAAAGGTTGCGTTACACTACCAAGTCTATTTTGTTCAACTTTAGCACCCCTTTTTACTTGTAAAGCATTATATACTTGCATATCTATTATTTAAAGTTTTTAAAGGCTGATTTCTTAAAAACTTGACCATTAATTCTAGCACCAGTTCCTCCCATATGGCGGAACGGGCTTCTATTTAATTTAAACAAATTTTCTGACTTTTGCAAGTTTTTAGATGCATCATCCATAATTACTCTTTTAGAGTAACCTCTATTTGATTGTTGGATTCTCATAAATGCAACTAGTGCTGCAAAAGATACTAACCTATCCACATTGACTCCATCCGCATATTCTTGCATTTCTTTTAATAACATGGGATCTGGAATTCTTTCAATACCGTACTTTGTACGTACAATTGTACCATCACTTTTTGTCTCAACATCTAGTTCTTCTTTACAGTACTCAATTGTATAACTCAATAGGTGAGCTTTAAATAGTGTTCCTGTATTCTTCCAACCATATTCCTGAAATACATTAGCATTGGAACCAATATCTTTTAGGAACATAATTTGACTTTTAGGTACTAGATACTTTTGTTTTTTTCTAGATATCATGTACTGGATAAACAATGAAATGTTGTTCTCTATTAGAGTCCAGGCATTATACCATTCTATAATTAACTCTAGTCTTTGATGAGTTTTATTAATATCATCAAACCTTCCACACCATGCAGCTACAATTTTATCTTGTTCTATATATGTTTCTGTTTCTCCCATAGTTACTTTAGTAACTTCTACTGGAGCCTTCATAATATAAATAGAACAAAGTGATTCTGATGTAGTTGTTTTACCTTCTGATACAGGATCAATAGAAGCATAGTACTGTCCAAAGGTGGGATCTTTAATTGGTCTTTCCCAAACAACTAATACACCAGTTTTATCTTCTGTCTTTTTAGATATAGGAAACTCTTTAATTGGTTGTTTGTTAGAAGCTTTAACAGATGGTTTACCATTTTCATCAGCACTAATATCTAAGTATTCAAAAGAATAATCTTTATCTTCTATTCTTCTTTGTTGAGCAGCAACCAAGTGTGTAGGAAATATAGATACTGATCTATGAGCAAAAGCTTCTTCAATATTTCTAGGATGCTGAGATATTCTTAACTGGTAAGTTTCTGGATCTAATTCTTTTTTCCACTTCTCAAACTGTTTGTCCAAAGCTTCTAATGCTTCTTCTACAAGTGAATTACCATAGTCATCAATATATGGAGGCATTGACCACTGCTCAGGAATAAACAAACCTGACAAACCATAAGTTCCTTTGGAATCAATAAGAGTGGTCTCAACCGCATATACATCACTATCTGTTGGTTTAAGAATCATTTTTCTTAATGGTTCACATTGAGATAAATCCCCTACAGATCCTGCCGCAATAAACATCCCTGTAGTAATTAAACCTGATCTCATGGCTGGGCGCATATACTCATATGTCTGATCCATCTTAGGTGCAATCCCTGCTTCCTCATGAAAGAAGTATTTTACCGGACCCCCTACACCATTTGTTGGATCTTTCTCAAATGACATGCCCTGCATGGTACCCTTTAGACCCACTTCTGTTTTTCTGTCCCCTTTTCTTACTTCAATCTTTTGCTGCCACATTAAGACTTTGTCTGGAGACATTGGACGGTACCATGCAGTGTGTTCATTCAAGAATGCAGCATATTCCGACATGAACTTCCAAGAACCTTTCTCATTGATATAATCTTTGAGACTGGCTCCCATCTTTAAAGTTACCCCTGCTTCAAACCAAAGCTGATTAAGTAACTTAGAGATGTGAAAGTATGAAGATGCTATCTGACGTTTCTTTAAGATAGCAACATGTTTATAGTTAAGTTCAGCAAGTAGTTCATATAATGCCATATGATACTGTGCATCCCTGATCTTTGCAAAGTCAAATTTTTGTTGTTCTTTATCAAAGATGGGTAAGAAGTTTAACCACATATAGTAGTCTCTGGTTATATACCATTTCTTGTCCCCATTAATATAAAAGACACCTTTTCTACATTTTAATTTTTGATCATCCCAATAAGATATAAAGTCCTTTGATCTAAATGGTGCAACACAATACACATTCTGATCTCTAAATTTTACAGCTTCTTGGTTGAACAAATAACTTGTTTCATCAAAAGCATACTTTCCAGGCTCAGAAAATATACTTAATATCTCTTCTGAAAAAGCTTCTCTAGAATCAAATGATACATGATTCCATTTACCATTATTCCAACATGGAATATCTTGATATATTTCACTCATAGTTATTGATCATAAGCCATACCAATTCCACCTCTAACTTTACTAGATTGTTCATCTTGAAGATCTTTGTACACACCCTTGAAGGATGCTCTAATCTGATCAAAATTTTTAGCTGCAGCTACTAATGAATTAATGTTACCATCTCTTCCTGCAGTAATCTGTGTAGTCTCCATATATCTAGCTAATCTATCTAACATAGATGCCATACCTTTGTATGCTCTTGATGTAGGAGTCTCATACATTCTTCTACAAAATTCTAATGCTATATGTATATCATCATCTTCTGGAGAAAACTCTGCTTCTATTTCTTTTAAGATAAGATCTTCTTTATCTATATCCGGAGTATTAAAGAAAGGATTCATATCTGGATTGGGACAGGTCATGTAAAAGAGATACAAGTAGATTTTTAAATGATCTTCTGGATAGTTATCCATTACATCTTTTAAAGCTTTTAAGGTGTAGCAATGTTCTGTGGGTACTACTACTCCATTTTGAACATCAAAGAGTCTTGTTAACATATCATTTCTTTTTTACTGGATGATCTTTAATATAATGTAGTATAGATATTACTTCATCTACTAGATAAGGTACAGCCATAGGTATTACTTCTTTTACTATTGGATTACCATCAGCATCTTTTGCAGCAATAGGATACCCATATTCATCTTCTCTCTCTTGTTCAAATGTAATATGATGTATAAAGATTCTTCCCGGCTTTAACTTAGGATTGTGCTTAAGTATAATATACATATAAATACTCAACTGTAATGCATAATGATTAAAGTTACAGTCATCTAAGTGACTAATAGGATCAAGCATTTTTTCAGTAATGCCCTCCCAGTTAGTAAATGCTTCAGTCTTAATCTCTTTATTAGTTTTGTAGTCAATGATATTTACTTTACCATTGACTACTTCCACTAAATCAGATTGTCCACAGATGCCTGCAGACTTAAGATAAACCATATGTTCTGGATACACGCCTGGATCTAATTTTTGTAAAGGAGCTAATCTAATACCATCATGTTCTCCTGATGGAGAAATAACTGGTACTGTTACACCTTCTCTTTCAATAGAAGCAAATGAGCAAAGATCAACTTCTCTTTGGTTATGATAATATGTACCAAGAGTTATTGCCCTATCAGCTTCATTCTTCCAAATCTGTTCAATAGCTTTTGGCTCAATACCATACCACTTTGATCTTTTGCTTTTACTAACTCTAGCAGCTACAGCTTTAGCATCAAAAGGTTTCTTCAAACTAGAGATAAGTGTAGTTACACTTGTCCAGTTGATTCCTTCAGAACTATCTATGCTCTTGTAACTATGCTCTTCTGCATTAAATACTATACTCATAATTCATCTAATTTATCTTCTTCTTCTTCTGTAGCAATTGCTTGCCAATTACCTAATGGGCATTCAGAAGAAAGAGATCTAGTCTTAAAGTTTAAAGAACATCCACATTCATTACAACAAGGTGCTGTACCCTTTACCGCACACTTCTTACCTTTACTAGGACAACTATCACAAATATCATATCTCATTCTTGAGATGTCTTCTACAAGTTCGTCTCTTATAATAGAGTTCTTAACTCCTTCTATGATTCCCTTTCTATTCTCCCAAATTGCTTTTAGTGCTGCTTTCATTTCTTTTGGTTTTATAAAATTCCATTTTTCTTTTTTCTTCTTCTTGAATTTTAAGACTTACAGATTTTAATAGTTCTAGTTTTTCTTCAATTCCTTTTTTGTTATAATAGGCTTTAAATGTAGAAACATCATGTGTATCAACTACTTTTTCTAATCTTTCAATAGTTTTTGCTGCTACCTTAGTTTTAATAACTAGATGACCCAATCCTTCAACATTTAATCTTGGAACACTTAAATTTACTAACACTCCTTTAAGTTCTTTATAATAAAACTCAACAATATCAGATACTAGTGTTTCAGATATATTGTTTTCTTCTGAAACCTCTTTATATAAACTACTTGCTTTCTGGGGTTTCATATCCTAAGAACTTATAGTCTAATAAAATTGTACCTTCTATTTGAATTTTTAGATCTGGATTTAACATTATGATCTTTTTATTTACAGTATCTTTTGTTATTAATCCATTTTTGTCAGCTTTATTAATACAGTTTCTAACTGTTTGTGGAGATTTAAATATCCATTCTTCTTCAGAAGAAGCATCATAACAAAATTCTGTTAATTCAATAGGTTGGTTAAAACTTAGTAATGTCAAACAATTCAAGTCAGAGTCACTCATATTAATATTATTAATATAACAATGCGTGAGTATTTGAAACTTCACAGCATTCCACTTGGGCATCTTAACCCTTTTCTGAACTTGATTTACAATAGCCATGACTATCCTTTTCTAAGTTTTCTTTTTCCTTCTGTAGTAACTTCTTCTGGACTATCAAGATCAGATTCATTCTCTACTTCAGTTTCTGCTTCATGCTGTGCCTGCATCATCATTGCATATTGCATTTGAACATTAGATCTTTTAAATCTAGTCTCATCAATTTTGTAAAGAATGTCTTCATACTTAAGTTGTGCTTCTAAATATGGTATAGACTCAGTATAAAATTTAAGCATTTGTTCTTTTTGAGCTGCTAATTCCTCAACACTCATTTCTCTTTCTTGTTGGTTTTCCATTATTATATATTTTAAGTTTAGACAAATATACAATAAAAGTTTAAATGTAATAGATTTAAAACAAAAAATCCAGACACTGTAAGTATCTGGATCTCTATAAGTTAATTAAAGTACTATCTGTTCTTAATAGTAAAATTTAATACTGTAATAAGGTAGAAGTTTCTTGATATATCAATCTCAACATTTAAGATGTCAATTGCTGATACTCTTACTCTTATCATCACTTTGTCCCATTGTTTACGGGCATCTTTCCAACTTTGTCTAAATTTCATAGCTTACTTGAATGGTAAATACTTAGTTCCACTTGCTGTCTTAACAGCTTTAAGGATTTGTTTTCTTTGTTTACCTGTAGACTCATAAGACACATGAACCCAATCAGGATTAGCATCTGTTCCAAATTCCCAGATCATTTGATCAAATACTAAGTTGTCTTTAATGTATTCAAAGATTTGTTTGTTAGTAACTGATGTACCATCCATGTCAATATCAATTGCTTCACCTGTGCAATGTTGTGAACTAGCTGATCCTCCTACAGCCTTATTTAAGGCATATGAACGGTAACCGGATGAGATATGGATTGGAACTCCAAAGTGTTCTCTAATTGGTTGAAATACTTTTTCAGCCAACAACTTGAAGTTCTCAATGTGTTCAGGTGTAGGCATGTTACTTACTCCTTTTCTTTTAGCAGTTTCTGATCTCATTACTTCTGCTAGTGATAAATTTTTACTTAATTGCATTGTATTTGTTTTATATGATTAATCTACTACTTCTTCTGAAGTTTCTTCTTGTTTTGCTTTATTCTTTAAACTCATGATGCGTCCTGCAGTTGTGATACCAAATGCACCTAAAGTTAATAACATAAATCCATCAAAGATAAACTCTTTAATTACTAATTCATTTCCTAAGATTCCTGTAATAACATCTACTGTTAGTACAAATACCATGGCAAAAAAGGAAATAACTCCTACAAATGCTTGTTCATTAATGTGATTGTCATCACTAATTAATTCTCTAAATAACTTTTTCATAATTTAAATATATTAAGTTTGGGTCTTTTTGGTTTTACAATATCAGTGTGCCAACCAACAGGCGGTTCTTTTTGTTTTTTATCATCAGGGCAATCTTCTGTTCTTTTGTAAAACATTATATCACCGGTATAATCATCCTTTCTTACCACATAGTCTGAGAGGTCTACAGCTACTACTTCTTTATTAATATAAGAATAATATAACCAACTTCCTTCTTTTGCTCTCTCAATCAACCATCCTCTGATAGTATCAAGTTTATCTTCACGTATTATCTGAGTCTCAATTATAGTTCTATACTCAGTGTACTTAGATGTGTAGTATACTAACAAAGTATCTCTCAATGAGATGATAGAATCTTTTATTAGTGTCTCCTGTTTAAACTTTGCAATCTTATCTTTCTGACTCTCAAAGATAGCATTGATAGTATCAGCCTGTCCCTTAGTAAGGATAACTACAGAGTCTCCATTAATTACCGTCTGAAGTGGGTAACGTGATTGGCTGAAAATCAAACTGTTTACCATTAGACTGCTTACGAACAATATCCTTTTCATTTGCTAGTTCTTTTTTAATATCTTTTACTATTGATCTTGTTGAATCTAAATCACCTATTACTTCACTAACCATATTCTCAAGACTAGCGTTATCTTCAATCAACTCTTCTTTCTCAGCTTCTAATTTATTAACACTGTTGGTTAATTGTTTATTTGCAGTAGTAAGCTTTTTATTTTCCCCTGTAAGTTGTATGTTATCTTTAACTACTACAACATGCTCATGACCACTTGAAAAGATCTGAATGCAAACAAGTGCAACAAAGCCAAGTCCAACTATAAGAAGTTTCTTTTTCATCTTTTACCAAATAGCATCAATACAGTTTCTTTTAGACTTTTTGAGCTCTCAGTACTTTCTTCTAGTTTTTGTTCTAGATCATCTCTGTAATCACCTTCTAGCTCTTCTACTCTTGCTTTTAATTCTTCTTCACTTTTGAGAAGTTTATTTAAAAACATCCAGCACAAATAACCCAATGCTAAAACAGCAAAGCCAAGAACTCCATACTGTGTTAATACTTCAAAGGGACCAAATGACATTATTTCTTAGTTTTTCTTTTTACTACTTTCTTTTCTGTAAGCTCTTCTTTCATCTTCTTGTTCTCATCAAGATATCTCTTGATAAATAACCAAGCTACATAACCTAAAGCTAATACTGCTAACCCTAAAGGACCGTAATCTCCTAGTTGTGCAAATACACCAAAGTCTGGTGTTCCTGTTGCTACTGCTGTTGTATCCATTACCTATTCATTATTAGTTGTTTGACTGCATCTGATAACTCCCCCACACTTTTTGCCAGATTTTTAATTTCTAATTGTGTTTGTTCTTGGATAGCTTGATACTTAAGTCTAGACTCTTGTTCTACTAACTCAATTTTACCTTTCAGCTTACCTAAGCTTTCTGTGTTGTTTCTCACATCTGTGTGAATCATTCTGAGAAAATATCCAATAACTCCTGTTACTGCTACTAATCCCCATTGTACTAACTGTGCTATTTCCATTATTTAATAATTAAACCAGTTCCTAATAAAGCATTGAGAAGTACTGATATATTTCTCTGTCTCTTAATTTTTTTAATATCAAAAGCTTGTGCTGTGATAATTGTATCCTTACTATTGATAATGTATCTCTGAGCTTGGATGATTGTGTCTTGGTTTTTTATTATAACATCTTTCTCCTTGTCTCTTTTGTATAAGACATGGATCATAGTATCTTGGATTTGCACAATATTAAATGTGTCTTTAGCATTTTTAACTAAGTCTAGTTGACTTTGTAGATCAAATAGACCATGGTTAAGTTCTTCAATAATCAGTTTGCTATTATCAATTACTTGACCTTTTTCTTTTATTAAAGTCTCCTTGCCTTCAATTCTTCTTTCAATAGTCTTCTGTGTACTTACCGGATAGATCTGTTTAGGTTCTCTCATTATAAGAACAAAACACATTACACCTAGAGTAATTTGAAAAAGTAAGAATAAGTTTTGTTTGCTATACATATCTATAATATAGTGATTTTAAATGACTTTTACAAGCTCATCTCATCAGAATCTGGAGAGGGTTTTGGCTGATATACAACTAGATCAAGATCTTTTACCCAAATAAACTCCTCGTTAGTACAGTAAATCATTTCTTCTGTAGAAATCACCCATTCTTCAGTAATCATTTGGATAGGATTAAAGAATGAATCTGTTGTATATAATTGTCCTAATAACTCATCTTTTTGTTGTAGTGTTAACAATCCAACTAAAGTTGTTATATCTTCTGTTGTTATATCTGCTAGTTTCATTATACGTTTCTTGAAAGTGCTACTTCAAATGTTTGTACTCGGTTAGTTAAATTAACTACATCAGTATTTGTTAATGCATCTCCTATGTGTGCAAATGCACTTTCTTTTAAAGTAAATTCAAATGCAGTTCCTTTATTGTTTAACGCACCTACATAAATAGGTAAGTTAGGAGTTGTCCTAGCAAAATTAAAATAAGTAGGTAACATGTCTGAACCGTTTCTATATAGTTTGACACCAGTAGATGGATTAAGAGTTCCTACAAAGAAACCTAAACCACTTGCATTAACAGCTCTACTTGATGTATTTGTGGTAACACCTGTACGAGAGAAAAAGAAATCATTATTATTACTAGGATTACTTTTCACTCTTAGGTTGAATGCATTATTTACAGTTGGTCCATTATCAGATCTCACACCAATTACAATTCCATTAGAATTTGTTGAATCAATTTCAGGTGTTGATGTTCTTGAGTAATAACCAGCTGAACCATAATCTAAATGAATTGATGGAGTTAAGAAAGTATTAGCATATGCATTAACCCCATTAGGTTTGGCTCCTGTACTTGAATGTGTCCATCCACCACTAAATACAAGTCTAAATGCAGCATCTGTATCTAATGGATTCATAAGATTAAACTTATGTGTTGTTGCTGTTCCTCCTACAAATGGGTATACTGCTTTCATTTTTGTCCATAGACCATCTGCTTTTAATCCAACTACTAAATTGCATATAGCATTGCTAATGACAACATCTGTAATTCCTGCAGCAAGTAAAAAAGCTGTTGAATCTGGATCAGTACATGTTATTGTTGCTGTGGGTAGGTTTATGCTTGTACCATAAATTTTACCTAACTTCTTACTGAAATTAATATCAGTTCCCATTTGCTATGAAATAGAAGTAATAATAAATGTTGTTCCAGTAGCATTATAGCTCATTTGATCAAGAGTGTTATTAAATCCACCATCATAGTTAATAGTAACTCCTGCTGGTATAGATACACCATTAATTACTCCTGCTGCTGATCCTACATTTGCAATTGACATACTATATACATTTGCTGGTGTTGCCCCAGCTCCTGTAGTAGATATAATTGATGGTGTTCTTGCTTCACCTCTTATGACATCAAAAATTTCAGTTAATGTATTTACAATATCATTACAACAACTGGGATCAGTATTGTCTGCAATAGCGGTTAGTCCTTGTAAGACTTTTAACTGCCAAGTAAAGTTATTCTTCTTATCTCCGTATGAGTTTATATTACCTATTGACATAATTATTTGTTTTTATTGTTTAAGTTAAAGCAATGTAGGTACCATTAACATATGCTTTACTAATTGTAGTTAGTGTAACAGGAGTATCTTGTATCCATAGTCCTTCTCTAATTGGTGAGTTAGCTCCTCCGGATTGCTTTAAGTAATGTAAATCTAATACAGTAGTTATACCAGCTGTATCAGCATTAAGTATTGTATGACCAGTTCCTACATCTGGATTAACATTAGGATCAGCCCATATCCAACCATTAAAATGATTATATGCAAAAGCTGGAGCAAATGGTAGTTCTACTTTATATTGACCAGTACCAAAATTAGTTACTGTTGTAAAATCAATCTCTATTACAAAACTTACTAGTAGTCCTGATTTAATATAATATGAATTATATGTTGGATAAGTTATGCCACTACCTGTAAAGGTCATCCCAGTAGCTTGAAATATTGGAGAGTATCTAACATAAGTTTCTAACCCTGAAGTTCCACTTACACCCTGTATGCCTTGTATGCCTTGTACTCCCTGGATTCCTTGATTACCTTGAACTCCCTGTACTCCCTGTGGACCTTGGTCACCTTGTGGTCCTTTAATATCACCAGCATCAAACCATACTGTTCCATTCCATGTCATTAAACTACCATCTGATAATAAAATCCATGCATCTCCAATATTAGCACCTGGAAGACTTCCCGCACCTGCATTAAATGCAGCAAGGTCAGCATATGATCCTAATATAGTAACTGAATTACCTGCTGTACCTTGTGGTCCTTGATTTCCTTGAACCCCTTGAATTCCTTGCGGTCCCTGAATTCCCTGAATTCCTTGAGGTCCTTGTGGTCCTACTTGACCAGGTCCTAATTGAGTAATAAAATCAACTACAGATATTGCACCAGCAAGATACTCATCATCTCTTCTCCCATCTCTTACACCAATAGGAAGTAATGTTCTATTAGGATCAACAGTAGTAACTACTCTTTTACCTTTAATCCAAGAAATGAAATTAAGAATATCCATGATTTGTTTTTATTAAGGTATAATTCTTAAGATATTATCTACTGTACATCTCCACACCATACCGGAAGGTAATCCTGCAGTTGATGTTGGTATTGTTTTCATAGAAAGTGCATTAACAAATGTAGTACATACTCTATCTGCTGTTATATCAGAACCTACAATCATAGCACATATAAATGTAGAAGTATTATTATTTCGACCACCTGCAACAAATGAAGCATAACTACTTGCAGTATTAGAAAATCCTCCACTAACTGTTGAGTAATATGCACTTGCTGTATTATTCTGTCCTCCACCTACAAAAGATTTACTACCACTAGCTAAGTTTTGTCTACCACCACTTACTGTTGAATAAAAATTACTTGAAGTATTATTAGTACCTCCACCTATTGTAGATAATGAACCATTTGCAGTATTAGCAGCACCTCCACTTATAGTTGATCTATTAGCAGATGCGGTATTTGATTGACCACCACCAACTGTTGCATAAACAGTACTTGCTATATTACAATAACCACCACTTATTGTTGATCTATCACCACTTGCTCTATTCAGAAAACCACCACTTACAGTTGCATAAGTATTGCTTGCTGTGTTTAGATAACCTCCACCAACTGTTGTCATATACTGACATGAAATATTATTTCCACCGCCACCTATTGTTGCACGTGAACCAGATGCAGAATTATTTTGACCACCAGATATTGTTGCGTAATATCCACTTGCAGTATTTCTATATCCGCCACTTACTGTTGAGCTAGCACTACTTGCAGTATTACAATAACCGCCACTTATTGTTGAGTAAGCTGCAATAGCCACATTTTGAAAACCACCACTAACTGTTGCTTGATTTCCACTAGATGTATTAGAACTACCTCCACCAATAAATGAAGCATTACCACTTGAACAGTTATTTGAACCACCTACTACAACTGAATAGTTATTGCAAGATGTGTTACCATATCCGCTAACTGTTGCTGAGTAACCACCACTAGCTACATTAGGACTAAATCCACCACCGCCACCTCCAACAAATGAACCATTTCCACTTGCTGTGTTTTTACCACCTCCAACTACTGTTGCAGTAAATCCACTAGCTACATTGCAACAACCTCCACCTATTGTTGAATAAACACCACTAGCTGTATTTACAATACCTCCACTTATAGTTGAATATCTTTGAGTAGTATTGTTTAAAAATCCTCCACCAATAAATGAACCACTAGCAGAAATACCACTTGTATTACAGTTACCTCCTGCTATATTAGAACCACATATACTATTTATAGTGTTCAAACAACCTCCACCTATAGATGAGTTGCCACTAAATGCACTTATGGTATTACAATAACCACCGCTTATCGTAGAACATTGAGCATTTGCTGTATTCAAAAGTCCGCATCTTACTGTAGAACCAGCACCTGTTCCTACTACTATAATGCCTGCAGGAGGTGTTGGAATACAAGTAACTACTTGATCAATAAAGTCTTGAGCACTAATAGCACCAGCAAGGTAACCATCATCTCTTTTTGGATCCTTAAGTCCAACAGGTAATAGTGTTTGATTTGCATTAACGGAAGTAACAACTCTGCCACTTTTAACCCAAGAAATGAAATTTAAAATATCCATGATGTATAAGTATAAATAATATATACTATAATATACTCAAAATATTTTAAACCACAAAGATATTATCCCTTTTTTCCTATTCTTATATACTTATACCACAGTCTCTCATGGAAAAAATAAATGACAGGTTTGATGACTAACTCTCCTACACCTAGTAATGATGCCATACTTAGAGATGCGCCTAGTAAATATGCTACCGTTACAGTAGTAAGTGTACCAAATATTCTATATGATACTGTTTTAAGTATGTGCCTTGCTAATACAGACTCTTCTTTTACTGTAGTAACATAAGCAATATTGTTCTTGATTACTAGTTCTCCTTCACAACTAATGTGCCACTTGTAATCTTGGATATCATCCATCCAGTCCATAGTAGTAGCAGTATGCCCATTGATGATAATGTTAGATACTAGTTCTTCTTGTCCATCTGTAATGAGTCTCCATCTCTCATTTTCAGTTTTACTATGAACATTAAATCTAATTTGAAACTTCTTAATTGCCATTTTTTAGTTGTTCTCTAATTTTAGTTGCTGAAATTTCTGCTACTTGTGCGGGAGGTATGTGCTCAATAATATCATAGCCAACTCCTCTACCAAACTCAATTGAACATATGTCAGGGATGATACTAACTTTAACCACACCTTGACCACAAAGTTCTTTATATTCATTACCTATATTACTTAATACTTCTTCTGCTGTCCAAGGATTTTTTTCATCTGGTGCAATATCTCTAATTGCAATCCAAACATTCTTACCTTCATCTAATGCTCTTTTAAATAAAGCTTTATGACCATCATGTAATGGTTGCCATCTACCTACAAACAAAGCATACTGCTCTGGTTTAGATGGTAATGATGATCCTACATGTACTAATTTTCCCCATTCTTTCTCCATAATACATCTGTTATGTAATCAATGCAAGCATCAATTGAGTTATTATCTGTGTTTAATATTCTGACTCCCTCAGAAGCTACAGGAGCTTCAAAATCTTTTACATGGTATTCTTCTCTTCCTCTTGGTTTTTGATACATTAGGTAGAAGAAATGAGCCTTAGGATGCAACTCTCTAAGATAGTCCCGTACTTCTTTGTACGGGAATACCATAGAATAAATAATATTAGACTTAATTAAGTTCTTATGCATGTAGTAACCTATATCACATGCTTTAGTAAGATTCTTAATTCTTCCTTCTTTAGAGTAGTCCGTATTTTTAAATGCTTCTCTGAATCTATCTCCATCAATTATCTCTGAGTCAGATAGTTTTTCTGCAAGTTTTTCTGCTAATGTAGTTTTACCAGAGTGTGGTTGACCAAATAATACAATTATCATGGTTTGTAGTTAAAGGCTTGATTATACCATTGGTAGTTATTCCAGATCCAATCTACTACATCTTTACCTAAGATATCTTTAGCTTTAGACGGAACTACTTCTAGTTTCTGTCTGATAACATGATCTCCAAATGCTCCATATACTGAATCATCTTCTTTGGTGACTTGTTCTATGTTATCAAAGTCATGTTCATATTCTGGAATACCAAGGTATCTATAGACTCCTCTCATTGTTTCTTCTGGATATAAACATAAGTCTTCAAACTTAACAAAGTGTATCTTCTTGTCTAAACCCATTCTAAAGATCTCTGAGAGTCTTTCTAGTGCCATTCCTACAGGTGGATTCTGAGCCCAAATATCTACTCTCTTAGGGACTGATGTGCCTTGCATTTTAGACCAATCTAAGATAGGATCTTGCTTCTCTGGATTCTTTCTATAGTTCTTCTCCATAGATGCAAATACATCTTTAAGGTTTCTAACCATACAAACTACTTTAGGTTCCGGAAAGATTGTATTTAAAAAGTCATAGTGAATACCCCATCCTCTGGATTTATCTACTACATACTTTTTATCTGTGATACCTTCATAGTATCCAATCATTCCTTTTTGACAGAATTCTAAAAATCCTTTTTTCATTAACTCAGAGTCCTGAGCTAAGAACTCAGGAGAAGTAGTATAGTTTGCTCTAGCTGCAAATATAAGTTCAAGTACACCCGATGTAGGTGTAGCATACATATCTGGATTCTGAGCAAAGATATTTTGCAACAATGTGCTACCAGACCTCGGCATAGAGGACTGAAAAAATAATTTTTCCATTGGTTATTTACTTAATGATTCTATAATAGCTTCTACATTGAAGATCTCATCTTCACTATTGTATGGGAATTCAATCAACTCACCAGCAATGTTGAACTTAGAAAGATAAGCATTTCTTAATTCAGGTTTAGTTGTAAACTCATTTGCTAGAATGTTATCATGTAAATCATAACCAAATACTTCTGGTCTATTAGATACCCAACAAACTGTTGATGGTAATTCTAAAGCAGCTGAAGCATGTTGTGCAAAACTATCAATCAATAATCTCTTTGTACTCATAGCAAGAAGAATACAAAGTGCTCTAAATGTGTCAGTTACAGGAATAGTATCATTGTAAGATAACTGGTCTTCTCTTCTAATGTGTGCAATTGCATAGTCATTCTTAAAGTGTTCAATAACTTTTACAACTGCTGCGGAAGGAAGATCTCGCGCCCAAGAATATTTATGATCAGTTTGTGCACCACCATTTGTTTGTAATAACATGATTGGTTTCTCTGATGCAAACTTATTTTGAAAGTATTGTATTTCTCTTGTAGTAAGATTAATTACTGGTTTTTCTCCAGCATACTCAAGACCAAACATTTCACACCATGTTTTTAATAGGTGTTCATTCTGTCTAATATGTCCCGTTTGTAGATAAGAATCATTAGGAAAGATTAAAA
>JAULBY010014136.1:0-22048 GCA_032358315.1 Ophiocytium majus | reverse complement strand
CCCCCCCCCCCCCCCCCCCAAAAAAAAAAAACACCATCACCGCACCGCACAGTCCCACTCCATGTGGCTTCGCTCCCCGCAGCGGCAGCAGCCCTGAGCCAGCACCGGACAGTCCGCCTTCACGTGCCCCTCCTTCCTGCAGAAGCGACACGCGGGCTTGCTCCTGCACTCGCTGTCCCCAGGTGTGCCCCTTTTTGCCGCAGCTGAGGCACTTCACCTCCCTCCGGCGGGCCTGCGCCGCCGCAAGCGCCGGGCACTCGCCCACCTCGTGCCCCGCCACCTTGCAGTAGCGGCACAAGGGGGTACTCCAGCACTCCCTCGCCAGGTGCCCCTCCCCGCCACAGCGGAAGCAGGGGGCGGCCGCCCTGGCGGCCCTGCGGTCATCGCGCGCCGCCAGCTCAGGGCAGGCACTCACCACGTGCCCCGGAGCCTTGCAGTAGTGGCAGGCGAGGACGGAAAGGCAGTCACGCGCCAGGTGTCCCTCGTTGCCGCAGCGGCAGCACGCCGCACTGGCACTGGAGCGGCGGGAGGAGGCGCTGGCGGTGGAGGAGCAAGGGGTGGGAGGAGCGGAGCGGCGCTTGCTGGCGCCAGCAGAGCGGTTCATGGTCAGCAGCTCTGCGCTGCTGCTGGATAGGCAAGCCTGGCTGTGCTGGTGAGGAGTGACTGCTGTGTGGGGGGGTGCGTGTGTGTGTGTGTGTGCGCGCGTGTGTGTGTTGTGTGTGTGTGTGATCTCCAGAGTCGATCTCGCGCGAACTGCGAACGCGTACGAGAACGATCCCGAACCGGTCGCCGACGCGAAAGTTCCGGCGCATGTCTTGCAATTGAGGGGTGTTGGCATGCGGGTGTGTACTCTTATTAAACTCCGCTGAGGGCGCGGAAAGCCCTTTGCACACGGTGCGTGTGACCAGGGAATCAGACAGGTAGCGAAAAGTGTGTACACGTGTGTGGCCACGTGTACACACAGTGTGTGCGAGGCTGCTGGCTGTAGGTTTTTGAATATGTATATATATATATATACACATGTACACAGGGCAGGCCCAGTGTTCGCAAGCAACAACATCGCAGTGCTTGTCGGGTACGCCCAAAGCACCCACAGCGCGTGAAGTGCGCCTGCAATTTTGGTGCCAGAACCATGTCCTGGACTGATTTACAACTAGTAGACTCGTTATCATGACGGGCTGAGCAGCCACCAGACAGTGGCCGTTGGAATCACAATGCTTCCACTTGATGGACATGGTCATATCACAGGTGTACATAATTCCACAAAGGTAGGGCTCACAAGCAGCAGCAGCAACACAGCAGCAGCAGGGGCTCTGGGTAACCCATGCCCTGGTGGCGCACAACAAGTGCACCGTGAGCGGCATCAGCACAAAGTGATGGCAAACACCATCACACGCTGACGCTACCATATGCTGACGTGTATAACACGCCCCCAGCGGGCCAGAACCCGCAATCACTGCCGCACTAACAAAGCAAAAAATCACTATTAGGCCCACAACTGAAGCACTGCTGCTGCTGCTGCTGCTGCTACGTTTTCGCGACAGGAGGCGTTGTTGCGCCCCACCGCCCCCCCCCTTCCGCCTCACCTATCCAATGAGGAAACAGCGCCTCCTCCCTTAGCAAGACCTGCTCGCACCGGCGAACCCGCTCAAAAACCTTGGCCTCCAGCCCTGCGCAAGGCCACCAGGGCGGCACCTTTCGCTGCCGGCGCCACAGCAAATCATCCAGCTCATCCCGCGCCGCCTGCGCCGCCGCGCCCAGCTCTCCCTCCGCCAGCACCCCTGCTCCCCCCCCCTCCCCACCCCCTTCCCCTGCTGCCGCTGCGGCGCCCGCACCACCGAGCATATCACAACACACGGCGGCTGCCACCGCGCCACCGGCTGCAGCCCTGCCCCCATCGGGTAGCGCTGCGGCTCTGGCAGGGCGCAGCGGCAGTGCAAAGCACATGCAAAACGGATTTCGCCGCGCAGGGAAATCGCCCCCGTAAAAGTCCCTCACCGGGCGCGCCCCCGCCCCCGCCAGCACGTCCAAGTGTCCAGGTATGCTCAGCAGAAAAGGGCGCCCCGACCAGCACAGCGGCGCCGGTGCCCCCCCGCCCGCGCGCGCCACCGCCGCCCACGCCTCCACCGCCTCCACCGCCGCCAGCGTCGCCGGCAGAAGGCCCACTGCGCCGCCTCTCCTCCAGTCTTTGTGGCCGGGGCGTGGCGGCTGCCCCACGCCCAGCATGACGCGCAGTTGTTCAAAGCGCGCCGCCTGCTGCGTGTAGGTGTCCTTCCGTGGCCCAGTGCCACCGCCGCCGCCGCTGCTGAGCACGGCGCTGTTTGTGCTCAGCGTCTCCGCCAGGCACGACCGCACAGCCTCCAGCGCTCTCTCATACGCCAGCATGGCTTCCACAGCTCGCGCCTCCGCCCCCTCCCCCTCCGCCCCCCCCCGCCCCCCGCCTGCCCCCTCCCGCTGCCGCTGCTGCCGCGGCCGCCTCTCCTTGGGAGAGTGGCACCGCTGCGACCGCGGCTGCGCCACCTTTCCCGCCGCTGCTGCAGCGATGGTTATCGGGGAAGGATCGAAGGCCGGGCGGGGGCGTGCGCGTGCCGCCTTGATGCGTCGCAGCCGCACCATCTCCTCCTGCATAGTGAGGGAGTCGGACCAGCTGGCGCGCAGCGCCGTGAGGGCGTCCGCAGACCGCGCCAGCGACCTGGCGCACAGCGGCGAGTGGTGCTGCTGCTGCTGCTGCTGCTCCCCTGCCGCTGCTGCTGTGTCTGCCGTCGCTGCTGCTGAGCACAGCGTGCGGTGCGGCGCGCCGGCAGCCACCCCGCAGTCACACGGCGCGTCCACAAGTTTCCGCAGGTGCGCGTTTTTCACGTGCTTCTCGGCCTCTCCCTGCCACCGCGGCGCCTCAAAGTCAACATCCGCGCCGCCATCGCCGTGCACGCGGGTCACCACGGCGCCGTGCCACCCGCGCGCCTGCGGGCGGCTCAGCCGGTCCGCGCGCCGCCAGCAGCACTGCACGCGCTCCCCGGGTCGAAAAAGGTGGCGCGCCTTTTGCTGAGCATCCCGCAGCTCCACGCGCAGCGCGCTCAGGTGCTCAGCGTCCGCCGCGGTGGCCGCCGCCGCTATGATCTCAGGCGCGGAAGCGTGGTGCTTGGGCTTGGGGGGGGAGGACAGGTTGGGCAGGGCTTCCGCCCCCATGAAACCCCTGTAACCGCTGGTTTCGAGCACCTCCTGGGTCCACTCGCGCCAGCGGCCGCCCTCCACCGCCGCTGCGTCCATGTAGTAGTACTGCTCCTGGGGGGCGGGGGGCAGGCGCCAGTGGGCCTGGGAAACGAGCGCCTCTGCTCCTGCCAGCCAGCGGATGGCGCGGCCATACGCGGTGTAGGCGGCGGGCACGTGCTGCGCGCAGCGGCGCAGGTAGGTGGCCGCTAGCGCCGTGGCCCACTTCCAGTCCTCGGAGTGGCCGGGGGGGGGCTCTATTCTGCGGCCGCCCAGCGCTGTGTACAGGGTTTCGGTGGGGTGCCATTTGCCGTTGCTGCGCTGAAGGGCCAGGACTGCTGCTAGAGGCTGGGGCACCTGCTGCTGCTGCTGGATGCCCTGTTGCTGTTGCTGTTGCTGCTGCTGCCGCTGTTGGCGTTGCAGCTGGCGTGCCGTCGCCACCAGGTACTTCTTGGGGTACTTGGTTGAGGGCTGGTTGTGTGCCAGGCCTAGCTGTGAGGGCTTCGACACCAACAGGGGCTCCAGCAGAAGCTTGTCGAATGCTCCAAAGTGCTCCCTCTCGATCTCAGAGGCGGGACGGATGCGGCGGCGCGGGGGCAGGGCCTTGGTGGGCGGGACCTGGTGCGAGACTGCAGCTGCACCAGCTGCTGTTGGCGGCCCCATGCCAGTGCCGTTGAGGCTAACCGCCGACTGTCACCCCATTGCACGCCTGAACACTGCCACGGCTACTGCATGGGCCTATCGCTGGCTGCCGCTGCTGCTGCCTTCGCTGGTGCAATGCCCTGGAGTCCTGCCACCCTGGTCCGGTCCGCCACCCCCTGGGCTGCTAGCAACACGTGTTCATCAACTGCGACGCGAACGTTACGAACTCCTGTGCCCACTGGAGCTGCTCAGCAAGGGGGTTCGCCTTCTCCGGAGGTCTCACACGATCGACCGCCAAGTGTGTGTGTGACACACTCAAAGCACACACACAGCAACAGCACCAGCAGTGGCGCTATCAAGCCCTGGAGAGCCAGTGGAGCAACCGCCAAGCAGCACCAGCAAGGCAGCAAGCACAGCACAGACAGCAGTTGACATGGCGGACGCGTAAGTTCCTCAAGTTGATCTTTGCAGTGCTGTTGGCATCATGTCGCCACACGCCTGAGCCTCTGCAGGCACCACCGCCAAGCCAGCACACCGGATCATTGCCATGACTGCAGCCATGCACAGCCAAGCTTGCCCTATACAAACTCTCCCTATTGTCAGTCCGCTCTGTTCCACGCCTTTCCACGCCTTCCCGCCCGACCCTGTGGGTGCCTTGCAAAGCTGACCTAACGCTGCCTGCCTCCGTGTGCTTGCTGCCCCTCATACCCGGTCGTGCCGCCCCGCAGCAACGCTGACGCGCCTGCTATCAAGAAGCGCAGCCCCAACCGGCTGGTGGTGGACGAGGCCACCAATGACGACAACAGCGTGGTGGCGTTGAGCAACGCCAGGATGGAGGAACTCCAGCTGTTTAGGGGCGACACGGTGCTGGTCAAGGGGAAGAAAGGCAGGGACACGGTGTGCATCGTGCTGGCGGACGACACCGTGGACGACTCCTCCATACGCATGAACAAGGTGGGCAGGAGCACCAGCGCCAGCGCCAGCGTCTCTCCGCTCGCCACAGGCGTTCGCAACACCCCTCTGCAACTGTTCGCTCCCCGCCCAGGCTGCGCCCACATGGCTCGTGCCCCTGACCGCTAGTGGGGCACACAAGGCTAATTGCTTTGAGCCTTGCCGCACCGATGCGACTGCGCAGCAATGCAGTCTGCCTGCACCTTACCGTGAACACTCGCGGATCCTTTTTCTGCCTCCGCTTGCTGTTGTCAACAGGTGGTGCGCAAGAACCTTCGTGTTCGGCTGGGCGACCTGGTGACGATCGCGGCGTGCGGTGATGTTCCCTATGGCAAGCGCATACACGTGCTGCCCGTCGACGACACGATTGAGGGTGTCACGGGCAGCCTCTTCGATGTGTACCTCAAGCCGTACTTTCTGGAGGCCTACAGGCCCGTCAAGAAGGGCGACCTCTTCCTCGTGCGCCAGGTGCGGCTCGCGCACATCATTCTCATTTAATTTGAAGTAGGTATATATAGTCGTAGTATGTAGTCATATGCCGTATGAACGACACACTTGTATGTGCGTACATGTGTATATACTGAAATTCTCCCAAGAAATGTACTTTCACGTGGCCTACAGGCCTACCAAGAAAGGAAACCTCTTCCTTGTGCACCTCCAATGCATCAATGCGCGAGCGAGGCACTCGGTGGAATTACAAGGTGGTCAACACAAGATTCCCCATGCATACATAATTCACTGTGTTGTGTGCTTATAATGTTTTTGAAGTAGCTGGTTTGCCTCCAATGCACTGGTGCACCCTGTGGAGTTCACGGTGGTTAGTTGCAACACCCCATACATACACTTCCAACCACCACTGTAGTAACTCACGGTATGTTGCACTAACAACAGTATTGCCCCCAATTCACTGGTGCACAGGCGATGCACCCAGTGGAGTTCAAGGTGGTGGAGTGCGACCCCGCTCCCTACTGCATTGTCGCGCCGGACACGGTGATTCACTGCGAAGGCGAACCTATCAAAAGGGAGGATGAGGAGCGCATGGACGATGTCGGGTATGACGACATTGGAGGCTGCAGGTGAGCTGTTGCTCGAAATTGCTGGCTTCTGTAACAGCTTTTTTATAGATATACAGCTTTATGTGTCTGTACTTCAGTGGTAGTTTGCACTTTGATGTATACATCTTGCAAACATTACAGTGTAGTTAAATAAGAGTGGGAGGATGAGGAGCACATGCACGATGTTGGCTGCTATGACGACATTGGAGCCGCCGCTCAGTAGTATAGTACTATTAGTATTGCCTCAGAACTGTACAGCCTGTTTGTATGCATCTATTTGAGTGTGCAATCGGCAATGTTTGCTGTCTTTTTGGAAGTGGTATAGGACAAGGAGCGCCTGGACGATGTCGGCTATGATGACATTGGAGGCTGCAGGTGAACCGCCGCTAATGGATACTACTGTAGTGGTACAAGCTTTACCAGAAGGTTTATATGTGCACATGGATTACAGTATTTAAGTGGTTTTTTTTTTGGGAGTGGTACATCAAGCGGGAGGATGAGGAGCACATGGACGATGTTGACCACGACGACATTGGAGGCTGCAGGTAACCCCCCCCCCCCCTCCCTTAATTCTGCCTTCTGGAACAGCTTTTTTTAGTATGCATGCATTGTGCTGGTAGTGTTCAAGCGGCCACTTTTTGCTATTTTTTGGAAGTGGTAGCAAATCAGAACCACATGGGCGATGTCGGCTATAATGACATTGGAGGCTGCAGGTGAGCTGGTATTCAGCGGCAATATGATGCAGTCTCCCCTAGAAAATAATTTTCATGTGTACGCAGGGTATTTATAAATATCCCACATATATAGAATACCTCTGATATTCAGCGGCAATATGGTGCAGTCTTTCCTAGAAGTTCTTTTCATGTACTACTAGTACGCATGAATATAATGTTGCCAAAGCCACGTATTTGTTGGTCAACATGTGACTTTTTCCCTATGTTCCTATATTATATGAAGCGGGCGGAAGAGGACTGAAGCGACGATGGCAGCTGTGACGACACTGAACTGAACTGCTGCTTGGCGGCAATAGAGCCTCCTGTTTTTGTGTTTCCTTTTTTATACTTTCTATTCAAGTATACATACATGTTGATTGCATCAACATGTGTAGATACCCTCACACAAGGGATTTTGTTTGGTTTTGTGAGTAATTTTGGAAGTGATCAAGCTATGGCTATGCATCAGTCGGCCGCAATGACATGACGCATCGCAGGTGCACAATCTTTTTTTGAAATCTATTAATGCTGCGTCGACTTTGATAACATACTTTGTACCTACAGGTGGAGTACAATATTTTGAAGTTGAAGTTTAGTGTCTTCACGCCAATTGCATTGTACAGTGTATATTTATGGTACTTCTGGAGTATATGCTATATATATAGCGTTACGCATGTACATATGTACATGTGTGTGTAAATACTTGTGGTAGTACTAGTACAGACGCTGAGACAAGTACGTTGTACGCTCTATGTGCGTCCGTTGTATGTACTACAGTAGTATATATATATACTATAAGTATACATATACATGTGTGTAATGAAAAAAAAAATTACGCCTAGCAAGGATGGATGCTGTGGACCACTTACGGTGCCACCTGTGCCCACCGGCCAGCTCACCACACTCACCAAAAACAGGAAGCAGATGGCGCAGATTCGCGAGATGATTGAGCTGCAGCTGCAACATCCACAAGCACGTGCTCAGCAGAAGCTCTGCCTCACATTGAACATCCCACCACCAAAGTAGCGTATACTTACCACCCACTGTGCTGTGAGCCACAGCTTGTGAGCGTGCCTCCACATTTTCGCTGCTACGGCCGCACGCTGACGCACACCACCGCCGAACACAAAAACCACACACTTCTGCCCGTGCACACAACAGGAAGCAGATGGCGCAGATCCGTGAGATGATTGAGGGCACACCACGGCACCATTGTACTCCGAAGTATACTCTACGGCGTGTATACCGATTGCGTGTGTTTATCAAATACTTCAAGTATACGTCAATGTGCATACGTTACACACCGAATTCACATGTGTTATACGGTGTTTTTTTCATCTGCTGTCACCCATCACTACTTAACAGGAAGCAGATGGCACAGATCCGCGAGATGATTGAGCTCCCCCTGAGGCACTCCACCCTTTCCAATAACATCACATTGGAACCCAATTTCCTCCCACCAAAGTAGCGTGACACTTGCTGCGCCGTGACCCACAGCCTATGAGGATGCACCCTCCACAACTCTGCTAACGCCAAAAACAACAACCACGCACTCGCGCCCGCGCACCACAGGAAGCAGATGGCGCAGATTCGCGAGATGATTGAGCTCCCCCTGAGGCACCCGGCCCTTTTCAAGACTCTGGGAGTCAAGCCCCCCCGTGGAGTGCTGCTTTATGGGCCTCCTGGCAGCGGCAAGACCCTCATCGCCAAGGCGGTGGCCAATGAGACGGGAGCGTTCTTTTTCTTGATCAATGGCCCGGAGATCATGTCCAAGATGGCGGGGGAGAGCGAGTCCAACCTGCGCAAGGTGAGATTTGGCTGATGGTTGGCTGATTTGGCTTGACTTTGTGTAGCATGCCTTGTCAAAGATGGCGGGGGAGAGCGAGTCAGTATAACCTGCGCGGCATGCATGTGGTTGCTGTTCTTTTTTGGCTAGTTTGTCGCTGGTTTTTGTGTGGCAGTACGGTGTGATTATGTGCCGCAGCCCCACCGTCTTGGCTGCCAACTGTCGCAGGCTTTTGCTGGCGCCGAAAAGCATGCGCCGGCCATCATTTTCATTGACGAAATCAACTCCATCGTGCCGAAGCGCAAGATGGCACACTCGCCAGTCAATCAAAAAGGCTGTCAGCAAAACACCCTTTGGCTCACCAGCGCTGCCGTCCCATGGCTTGCCGTTGTTGGTGCTAACCAACACTGCCACGCCGTGTGTCGCCGCCGTTGCTGTGCCAGGCGTTCGAGGAGGCCGAGAAGAATGCGCCGGCCATCATATTCATCGACGAAATCGACTCCATCGCGCCCAAGCGAGAGAAGACCAATGGAGAGGTGGAGCGCCGCATTGTGAGCCAGATGCTCACGCTCATGGACGGACTCAAGTCGCGCGCGAGCGTTGTGGTCATCGGCGCCACCAACCGTCCCAACTCCATTGACGTGAGTGGTGTTCATTCATGTTCATTAATGTACACATCTGATTTCATGAACATCATGTACTCGCCCCCATGGGCGGACTCAAGTCGCGCGCGAGCGTGCACGTGGTTGTCATCGGCGCCACCAATCGGCGCAACTCCATTGACTTGAGTGATGTTCATTCATGTTTCATTCGTGTACATCCAATAATGAGTTCATGTTCATTGCGTTGCAAAGTCATGAACGTTATAGTGACACTGTGGTGCCACCGCCATTGCCGTGAGCCATTATTGCTGACTCCTATACGCCGATGAAATGCATGGTTGGCGAATGACAACAGCGTGACCAATGGATGCAGAATACATGAGTTTGGCAAATTATGTGGTAAATTGCACTGCTGATGCATTGGCGCCACCAATCGGCCCAACACCATTGTCATGGTCTTACTCGGTAAAGTCACGCTCACTGCACATTGTCTGGCTGCCCTATGCTCAGCCGGCCCTGAGTCACTTTGGGCGCTTTGACCGTGAGGTTGACATGGGCTTACGTCTATACTCGAAGTATGTGTCTGGTGCCTTTTCACCAGGTGGACAAAGCACCCCACAGGCTTCGGCCTGGCATTTGGCCCCAGCCACGGCAGTATCTGGGCTTAGCAGCCTTTCAGGCTTCCTTCACATTCATGCACTCTTCGAAGTGCACACATGGCCTTGTGTCTCTATACTGATGGCACACACTTCAACTTGACGTTTAACGTATGGCGCGCACTGCTCAGCGCTCAAGGGTGCTGACCGGCGCGTGTAGGGTGGGGGGCCACTATCTGGTGTTCACCAGGTGAATGAACCGCACCGTGGGCTTCGGCCTAGCATTTTGCACCTAGCCACAGCAGTAATTGTGCCTAGCAAACCCTTAGGTCTGTTTCACACTACATGTTGTAGTGGTGGTTTGGTCGCCGAAGGCATAAATGCCTGGCAAGCTGGGGAAAGTGCAGCACTTGACAGTGAGTGACACACACACCGCCTGCCACCTAAAGCCTGGTGGCCAGTGGTGGCTCGGTCTTTTGCACCCAAACTGACCTATGCACAAAGCTCCCCATCGTACGTGCTGTGGACAGGCAGCCTAAACATAGGCACCATTTGCTGCTGCGGTTGTGTTGAATACTTCCTTGTGCTCTACAGGCCAGCTGCCGGCGCACCCAACTGCCGCGCCTGCTCCTGGCGGCAGGCAGCCAGCCAAGCCAAGCGGCAAGGCTAAACCTGGCGGCAAGGCTAAACCTGGCGGCAAGGCCAAGCCGGGTGGAAAGGCTAAACCTGGTGGAAAGGCTAAACCCGCGGGAGGCAAGGTTAAACCGGGTGGCAAGGCTAAACCGGGGGGCAAGCCGCCCGCCAAACCAGGCGCCAAGCACAAGCAGCCGCCGCCTACTAAGGTGGGCACGCGACTGTCGGTAGCTGTTGCTGACCATCACCTGCCCACGACTGCCCTCACACGCGTGTGTATGTGTGTGCATATACACTTGAAATTTACGGGTATAAACTACTGTACCGCACTATTTCGTTTGCATAATACTACACTTCAGAAGTACCTCTGTACTTTACTTGAAGTATACCACTGGTAGTGTACTTGCTGTGTGCGTGCACGCCGCACTGTACCCTGGCCGTGCACACTCTTCAGCAGCTTTAGATGCTTCGGAATTGTAGGTGTTTCACATCTGTCCACAAGCGCACTTGCCAAATGGCGGCAGCAGCATCATGTGCTGCTGCTGAGCATTGCCTGACGGTACCCGATCCCACGTTTATGCACGTGTACTCACGCCGTATCGCCGTGTATACACATGTGTTCACGCCGTATGGCCGTGTACACACGTGGTCTTTACGCCGTGTGGCGCCCTAATCATGCAGCCTGCTCAGCTTCGCGCCCTGCATGCGGCAGCAGTGCGCTGGTTGGTGGTAGCGGCGGCAGCGCGTGCTTTGAACTCACATGTTTGAGGGAAGTTTAAAAACAAATGAGGGCTAAGACTGCCGCATGCTGCCATGTCGTGCTCTAATTGGTGCTCTAATTGGTGCATGTTCAAGCAGTGCACTGCGGGCATGCTGCTGGCATGCCACCCTGGAAAAAGTGTTTATTTTTTGTTTTCTGGACTTATGAATTTTATTTTAATGCACCATATTTTATTATATTTTATAATGGTACCGGTATTTATGAAATTTAATGCTACTTGAAGTACGTAGTATTTTTGGTTTGCATAGACGTACATATCATACATACTGCGACCTATTAACTTACTGGCACTTCTGAAGTACTACAGTAGTATTAATAAAAACTTGCTTAATGCAATTTCGCTTTGAGTCGAGGCGCGGGAAGCCCTGTGCACATGGTGTGAGTGATGAAAAGCATGCTCGAGCATGCATGGGTACAAGACAGTGCAGCAGTACCAGACACACCAGGGAGAGTGATTAAGCTCAGGGGTACAGCTGCGCCGTGTGTGTGCAGTCGGCAACGCACAAGCGACACACACCGCTGTACTCTGCCACTGCTTCGCACCAGGGTGCGCTGGCAGTTTCGCTTGAAGCTGTGCAGCCGGTCAAAGGGCATTGCCGAGTGCGCATCAGATGCATGAAGTCACGCAAAAAAGTTCAATCATATCTTGCCCTTCAACCCTACCCCTTGCGCGTCTGGTTCTTTAGTCATACTGAGCTATGAGTGAACTGGAGGGTTCAAAGAAAAAAACAAGGTCCAAAGAGAAAAAACAACTACCGAGACAGGTTACAGTGCGACCGAGCGGCTGCACAGTGCGGTGTGTGCGATGTGTGCACAGGAATGAGCATGAGCAGGAGCGCTGTTGCCCGCGCACAACGACTGCCCAACAAGTGCCGATCAAAGGGGGAGACACTCAACAGCGCTTACATTAATACAGGTATCTTCAGAAGTACCCCTAGTAGATGGTACCGGTAGTACCCTATTTTATGATGAAAAAACATTAATGATAAAACTACCGGGTGAATAAGTAAACAAATGCTAGGTGTCCTGTACTTCAGACCAAATGGCATGCTTGGCCACCAAAAAGGTTTCTTTCACATGTGATAGATCACCACACAGGCTTCGGCCTGGCATTTGCCCCAGCCACGGGAGTACCTGGGCTCAGTCACCTTTTTGGTTTCTTTCACATGTGCACATCGCAAAGTTTACTGCCAACACCGGCGTGTGTAGGGTCGGCGCCATCTAGTTTAACCAGGTGGATCAAGCGCCCCACGGGCTTCGGCCTGGCATTTTGCCCCATCCACGGCGCTATCTTGGCCTAGCAAGAGAATTAGTTTCTTTCCACTTACCAGCACCCTCTCTGCCCGCTGGTTGCCCGCAATCAGCCCAAACCCGGGGCCAAACCCGTATCACCCCGCAAGACTCCTCCTCCCGCTAAACCTGGTGGCAAGCAAGCACCCCACCCCTCCAAAGCACCTCCAGCCAAGCCTGGCGCACAGCCACCCGCCAAGAAGCCAAAGTCTCCGAAGGCGCCTCCTCACATGGCGCCGCCGCCGGCGGAGAAGCCATCCACGCCCCGCGCGCTTCTGTTTCTGGTATTTCTGTCTGGAACGGAGGCCTCCCACGGGTAAGTGCACACAATCTGGAGACCCATCGGGTATAAAGCACTTGGGGAGGTACTTTGTATATACTTCTAGTACTACACTTGAAGTACTACATAATGTGGGTGCTGCGGAGGATATGTACATGTATCTACGTACATACCTCAAGTAATTTAAAGTACCGGTGCATACCTTGTGGTACCATGGAAAGCCGTCGCCGGCGGAGAAGCCATCCACGCCACGCGCGCTTCTGTTTCTGGTGTTTCTGTCTGGACCGGAGGCCTCCCATGGGTAAGTGCACACAATCTGGAGACCCCTCGACACAATCTGGAGACCCCTCGGGTACACATTACTTCTGAAATACATGCTTGGAAGTATAAATATACACTCCTTGGTAGCATATCCCAGCAAGTACCACAGAAGTAAGTGGTACCGTAGTATTATAATGGAGAAGAGGCCACCCGTGGGTGAGCGAACACACTCTCGACATCTCCGGTATTTCCGTGGTGCTTCAAGTACTTTTGACGTGGCTACACTGTGATTAACGAGCAGTGTTTTGCGCTGGCGCTAGTTTAATTGCTTTTCATGTCAGGGACTGCATTCTTATGTGCCAGGTATCCTCAAGTGGCTGGTGTCCCTGTTGGCATGGACGCCACCACTGGGTAATGACACACCCTTGAGGCTGGCCCAAATTGTGGACACACAAATCAAAACCGCGTGTTGGCCCTTACAATCGGGTGTGCACGTGTGGTCGCGCACCAGAGTGCTGGTAGCCGCTGGTATTTAGATTTGTTTTATATTTTGTTTGTGTGCCGTAAGGCGCAGCGCAGCCGGCCTGCCGCCTTGGTGTCAACCTTGAAGTTGAAGTTTGTATATCAGTGATACATCTTGAAGTTAAGGTTGTCAGCCAGCTAATGCGTACTTCTGAAGTACTGAAGTGGAATGCATACACGCGCCCTCACGCCTTGACCCATCCCACCGCTGTACGTGGCGCAGCGCTGGGCGCCCGCCGTTGTGCGCCAAGCGCCAGTTGAAGTTCCTATGATGAGTTTGAAGTTGTAGGAAACGCATGCACACCACGCCCCACATGGTGCAGCTGGCGCTGTTGCCGCCGGAACGCTCACTAACTGCGAGTGCGTCCATGCGCCGGCCACCACAGCGGTGACCACCAGCGGCACAGCCCGCCAAAGTTGAAGTTTAACACGCACTTTAGGTTTTGGTTGTAGTTTAGTTTGAAGTTGAACTCTGTTGTAGTTGAAGTTTAAATTGAAGTTGAACTCTGCACCCGCTGCTGCCGCCACCGCGCCGCTCACCGGGTCCATGACTGTGCACACGCTGCAACAGCACAGGGCGCACCGCGGCGAGGCCCGCCGCAGTTGAAGATTGAATTGAAGTTGCACTCTGGGCACGCGCCACTGCTCACGAATACATATATATGACCTAGCGTTTATCGTTCCTAGGTGAGTTTTCATGTGGAAGCATCCCTAGCCCTTAAGGGTGCTCGCCGGCGCGTGTAGGGTGTGGGCCACTGGTTCTGACCAAGTGGATAGATCACCACACAGGCTTCGGCCTGGCATTTTGTCCCAGCCACGGGAGTACCTGGGCTCAGTCACCTTTTTCGGTTTCTTTCATATATGTATACATATACACGCACAGAGCATATGTATACATATACATAAACATACATGTGTGGCGTGTGCTGTTAGTTCTGCTTCACTGCACTGGAAGATACCTTGGTCCTTGCATTGTGAAATCGTTCGATGGTCATGTCGATTCCCACCAAGCACCAGCCGGACACCAGAATTGGAGGCTTCCATGGTGCCACGCACAGTATGCTCGACATGTGTGCACTGCAATGCCGTCGCACCGCGGGTCGCAGGCGGTTCCCAGGGTGATGCGCCTGCACATGTGGAGAATGATGTGTGCATATGTATACACACATACTACTAGTAGTACTTCTGAAGTATGTATACTATTTCGAAGTATACTGTAAATACGTACTCCACGTATGTGCAGGGGCATCACCCGTAGACCGCCACTCACCAACGGTGGGAAGGTGTTGCGTCCGCACATGTGGAGGATAGATACTGTGCGCCGTACCGTGGAAGCCTGCAACTCTGGTGTGCTGCTGGTCTTGATTGGAATCGACATACTCATCGACACGGGACGATCTCGCAAAGCGAGGACCAAGGTGTCCTTTGGTGGAGCGAAGAGGAATCAACAGCACACGCCACATGTGTGCATACAGTGGACCGCACATGCGCCACCACGGCAGGGGCGCTGGTTGCCATCCCAGGCTGGCTTCAAGCTCCCCCCCCCCAAACAAAAACGTAGAGTCCACCTGTGGAGTCCATGGGGTGGCCACACATCAACAACAATTACTTCGGGATGCGAAACTCCACATAAATACCGGTCTATTAAACTTGTTTCTTTTACTTGATATTGCCCCAAAACTTGCTTGCATCGGCCACCAAATAATGAGGGACCACCGAATACGTCCGATGTATCTATATATATATATATTGTATATATATATATATATTTTTCTTTTGTTGCTGTTTGCCAACAATATGGCACCATCTGAATTGCCTGCAACCGTACACTTTCAAGTACCAAGACCGTATATACACCGTATCTGCGGCGTATACTGGCTTCTCATGTACGTTTTGTCGCATCCCTACTATTGTTGTGTGCCCACACCTTGAATTACAATTATTGTGGAAAAAAAATAAAGGTTGCTAAGCCCAGATACTGCCGTTGCTGGGACAAAAACGCCAGGCCGAAACCTCTGGGGTGATTTGTGCACCTAGTGAAAACACCGTACAGCCTCCACACCTACATGCGCCGGTCAGCGTCCTTGAGGGCTAGGGATGATGCATGTTATTTTTTGTATGGGTTTGCATGTGTGTTTAAACCTTGCTAAAACCAAACCAAACCCAGCCCACGGCCCACACCCCAGCCTGCCCCTCGCCTGGGTCAGTGAGGGGTGGGCGGGCGGGCTCTCTGACCCAGCCTGCGTGCGCGTACAGCACCGCCACTGTTGTTCCACAGCAAGTGACGGGTGCTGCCCGCGCACTGTGTTGCGTATGCAAAAACTGCTCAGCGTTCGGCGGTATGTCCCGTATGGGGTTGCATGTGTGTTGATCGTTGCTGCTGCTTGGTCTTGCCCACCCACAGCGACCCCAATGGCACCGGCTCAGCGATGCTCGAGCTGGGCAAGCAGATGTGCTTCAGCATTGTCACCAATGAGCTGGACATCATTGCGGGCCACATACACCAGGGACCGCCGGGCGTCAACGGCCCTATCGTAAGTGCTTACCTCGAGAAGTATATATACCATACATGAAGTCTCGTCTCTACTGTACATTACTACTACAGTAGTAGTATGTACGTACTTGTATGTACTGTGTGATAGTTTACAAAGTGCATGCTTGCTTGTAATTGCCCATATACTTCAACAAATACATGTATACCATACATGAACTCTCTTTCAACGGTAGTATGTACCGAAGTATACAAAGTGCAACAGTGTCACCAATGAGCTGGATGTCATTGCGGACCACATACACCAGGGACCGGCGGGGGTCAGTGGCCCTATTGTGAGTGCCCACATGCTTCAGAAGTACTTCATGATGTAAACCACACATCTAGTGCATGGCATCCGCGGTGCAGCACCTTTCTGCATACCACACACACACATACTGAAGCACATAATTTCGCAGTCTCCATGCTTCGTCAGTACCTGTCTTCACTTCCTGTCACCAACACTAGCTGCCCTTACTGCTGTTTCCGGCGTTTCCGCCCATGTGGTTCACACGCTGCGCATGCATGCCGTCGCAGCCGCCGCCAGCACTAGTTACCAGTACTATCACTAGTGTTAACCTTTCTGAAGTATGTTCATGTGGTTACCCCCAGTGCGCATGCCCACCGCCGCTGCCGCTGCCACACCGCAGGCGATCGACCTGCTGGCCGTGGTCCCTCGCTGATTACTTCAAGCTTTACATAATCGAAGTACCATCTCAGATTTTTTTGGCTAGTTTTGCTATTACAGTATTTATCTATTTTTTGGGGAATTCTTATTATTATCCTGGTAGTTTTCTTTATGAGGATAAAGTCGCGTTTTTAATTTATTTATATGAATAAATAAGGCCAGGAGCTTTGTGAAAATCTCTAGAAATTTATTATAATGGCCAATTCGGAAACAAGGCCGAAAGAGCTATGAAATTGCTTCATAAGCTTCTGGATGCGGTACCAGTACTGTATTTCAAGAGCTACTCAGCATAAGGGTAAGACCCCTATCCGGTCTAACACGACACCGCACATCACCATTCACTGTGCTTGGTCAGTACCTGTCTTCACGTCGTGTTGCCAACACCAGCTGTCCTTACAGTGTTTTCCTTTCATGTGGTTACGCACTTTGCGCGCGCATACCATACCGCCGCCGCCACTACCGCCGCCGCCGCCGCCGCAGGTGATCGACTTGCTGGCAGTGATCCCACATCTGAGTGCGAATCCCCTCAAGGGCTGCGCAGAGGTGCCCTCCACAGTGCGCTCAACAATGGAGGCCGCCCCCCAAAACTACTACGTGATGATACACACGGCCACCTATCCGGAGGGGGCTATCCGCGGTAGGTTGGGGATGGGCTAGGGTACAAGACTTGTTTGAAGGCGTCAAAAGTATGAAGCATGTACTTCAGAAGTACTTCAGAAGTACAATATGTACATGTATGTATGCATATGTACTCTTATCAAACTCCGCTTACGGCGCGGAAAGCCCTTTGTACGTGAAAGAAACCAAAAAGGTGACTGAGCCCAGGTACTCCCGTGGCTGGGGCAGAAAGCCAGGCCGAAGCCTGTGTGGTGATGTATATATATGTACCTACATGTACATGCTTTGACGTTGGTATGAAGTATGTACAATATGTACATGTCATGTATGTATATGTACCTACATGTACATGCTTTGACGTTTTTATACTACTGCAATATACTTATTTCATGTATGTTTCTGTATGCTGTAGTCCTTACACACACCCGGAGGGAGCGAGCGACACTAGGCTGGGGACGAGCTAGGATTTTCCAGGGTACAAAATTGTTTCAAGTTCTTTGCACGGCTGCAGCCAACCCAGGCAGGCCTCTCTGACCCAGCGTGCGTGCGCGTGCAGCACCGCCTCTGCTGTCCCACAGCAAGTGACGGGTGCTGCCCCCGCGTTGTGTCGCGTGTGCAAAACCTGCTCAGCCTTCGGCGTGACGTCACTTTGCCCGGCTCCGAATAATGTTCCCGCCCCCAAACTATAGGAGCTTTGGTCCACCAAAAGCATGGGTAGACACCTTGGCACAAGTTGGCACCCTTGCATGCCTTTTGAGTATGGGGCATGCCCCCTTACTGACCCCACGCCGCTATGACTCACCTCCTGCCTGGAGGGCAGCTTCGAATACAGCGAAGTACGGAGTATGCTATACACTGGCAGTAAACTTTTATCAAACTCCACTGGGGGCGCGGAAAACCCTTAGCACACGATGTGTGCGTGACCAGAAAAAGGATGTCCAGACACGCGGTTGCTAGCCAACGGGCTGGCAATGCTCAGCACAGTGTGTACCAACAGTAGTATACTCTATACGGGAAGCCTGGCATATTGCCAGAGAACTACTCTAAAGGATTACAGCCGCATGTCCCAGGGGCAGTGTACTTCAAAAAGCATGTGATCACAGCCACGTGCATACATATATGGACGGCTCGATATGCGGCACGACAAAAAAACCTGAGGCCTGCACTGTAAGAGCGCTATGTGCACATAGCTTTCCACGCCTCTACCAAAAAGTGAATAAAAACACAGCGAGCAGTCAGACCTCAGAGCGGCCGTCAGGCTACAACTTTGCTGCGTGTGAGAGAAACCACAAAGGTGACTGAGCCCAGGTACTCCCGTGGCTGGGGCAGAAAGCCAGGCCGAAGCCTGTGTGGTGATCTACATGTGTGATGCGCGTACATGTTTGTGCATACCCAACATGTGTGTATGCAATGGTGTTGTTGACAGAGCGCACCTAGCCGGAGGGCGGAGAGAAAATGGTCGACGTGCCGGTGCACGGCGGCGCGCAACATTCTTTTTTAAAGGAAGTGGAGTATGTGAAAAGCAGACCGTGCTCAGTGCTAGTGCTGTTCATAGCGAAAGGTTTTCGGTTGGCAGCCTGACACGTGCAACATGAACTTGATGATGAAGTTGGAGATGTGGCCGCGGCCGCGCTGGCTCGAGCTCCTGCTGCTGCAGCATAGTGCTGCTGCCGCCTGCTGCTCCTGCTGCCTGCCGCTCCTGCTGCTGCCGCCCCTGTGACCTGGTGCTGGTGCTGACGACAGGTGCAAATAAATAAAACTACTTCAGAAGTATGTAGTACTTCGCCAGTAGGCACATGTGTATATATATATTTTTCGAAGTATATTTCTGGCAAAAATACTTCAGTACATATATGTACTGCGGAGTATATGTATGAAGTATGTATACTTCGAATTACATGCTCAGAAGACATGCTCAGAAGACAGCGCCGGCCTGAAAAAAATGGCATGCCTTCGCCATTCGCGCACACCATGTGCACAGGGCATTCCGCGCCCCAAGCGCGGTTGATAAAAGTACTGTAGCACATGAGTTGCGAGCAACCCCCATCTTGCTAATAACAGGGACAGCAGGTTTGATCATGCTACGTCCGGTCACATGCACACCGTCCGAGTGGGCAGGCCGGCCCGCCACAGGATATACCGCCGGCTGTAGTCCCTATGTAGCTCACAACATTTGCACAGGGCTTTCCGCGCCCTGAGCGGAGTTCAATAAAAGCACACACAGCACACCACGTGCACGGCGCTTTCCGCGCCCTAAGCGGAGTTGAACACTACAGTAGAAGTGCGTCTCTCTTTCCCCTATGTGTATGCAAACATATACACTGTGCATGTACATGTGTGTACTCTTAGTAGTATTAAACTCCGCTTAGGGTGCGGAAAGCCCTTTGCACACGGTGCGTGTGACCAGAAAATCAGACAGGTAGCGGAAAAAAAAAAAAAACTGGGAATGCTCAGTACTGTGGGAAGCCTGACATGTTGCCAGAGCCCTACTTTAACTGATTACAGCCCCATGTCCCAGGGGACCATGTGTGTACACTGAAGGTACAAGTACATACCGGTACTTCTGAAGTACACACCCACAGTACCCTGTACTCACCAAATCACGGTGCTGCGTGTGTGGGTGGGTGACACAGCCAGAGGGGGACACCCATGTACTATCTATAGGCAAACTGATCTATGGATAGGAAAGCCTCTTTCTTTCCATAGATCCCATTGACACAGGTGCTGAGGCTGTGCCGACTTCGCTGATAGGGGACATGTGTACATTCACAGGGACATAGGGCTGTAATCCGTTGGAGTAGTTCTCTGGCAACATGCCATGCTTTCCTTAGAGTATACACACTGTGCTGAGCATTGCCAGCCTGTTTGCTAGCAACCGCGTGTCTGATCATCCCTTTTCTGGTCACGCACGCACCGTGTGCGAAGGGTTTTCCGCGCCCGAAGCGGAGTTTGATAAAAGTACACTAGGCGTACCCTGCGTGTGTGTGTGAACATCAACTCAATAGAAACCAGCATACCTCGCATACACATCAAGTGTATAATAATAATACTAAGAGTAGTACTGCTAGTGGGTAGTAGCTGTGATGATACCGGTATCATCATACGGTACCGGCTTCATAGTGCCGTATTTAGACACACTGTACCGAAACATGTTCAGATTCAGGCGCATAATTATTCCTATTGGTACGACATTGCCATATACTTCGAAGTATACGAAGTACACACTACAAAGTATACTTCGCAGTACTTCAGAAGTATGTGGTACTTCAAGTACCATTATGTCTTCACCTGTGCAAATGTGCAGATGAACACAATGAAGACCATGACCGCGCCCACATAGCGGTACTTGGGGTCCTCGCAGTAGTCCTCCTGCGGCAGCAGTTGAAGTTGGAGTTGAAGTTGGAGTTGATGTTGCCGGTGCCGGTGCCGGTGTCAGCAGCAGTGGCAGCAGCGGCAGCAGTGGCAGCAGCAGCAGCAGCAGCAGCAGCAGCAGCAGCAGCAGCAGCAAAAGTAATGATAATCAGTATTTGTACATCGAGAAAACAAAAGTCCGCGACGGTAAAATGATTCGAGAAAATGTTGAGGTCTTTATAACCGTTTTACTGAGGCAGCGTGCAGCAGCAGCAGCAGCAGCAGCATCAAATAATGGTCATAGACATCATACCAGGTGGTGTACCGCAGATATACGTAGACGCGTAATTTGACCTATTTGCACTTCTCAGCGGCGTGCAGAGGCTCACTGATGTAGTGCATGCATGTGCATGTGGATGATGTACGTGTATCCACACAGCAAAGCCAAGGCATGCAACCTACAGCGCCAGCGCGCGCAGTGCCTGCCGCATGCAGTGCTCCCGTGGCCGCCACGCCCCTGCTATCAGCTACTGCCAGTCTGCCATCGCCGCTGCTAACCCCTCGCCGGCCACAGAAAGCAGGGCTGCTACCGCACGCAATTCCGGCAGCGCCACCCCCGCTGCAGCCACTGCCGCCACCCACACCCACCCCAGCAGCAGCACAATACAAGACTGTCCCCTATTGGAGGCTTGCACTACAGTTGAAGATGCGAAAACTGAGTTGAACCGGTGTTTGCACTTTACAGTGCCTCACATCTCGCTGGCGTTGGCCACCAAATGATGAGGGAACACCGATATGCCACATATGCGCTGCTTGCAACAACAAGAATTCCACCGTTTATTTTTCCTGTAACCATATATCAAGACCGCACACTTGCCGTACATGCCCTGCTCATACTGTGTCCTGTGTGAAAAGAAACCTAAGAGGCTGTTAAGCCCAGATACTGCCGTGGCTGGGGCAAAATGCCAGGCTGAAGCCTGTGGGGCGATTTGTCCACCTGGTGAAAAACAGCAGCATGTAATGCTACGCAGTACGTTTATTCGCATCCCTTAGTCCAATGCCAGAGTGTCCCTTCGGGAGGCTCGGGATCCGTGCACACTTCTAGTAGTATTGTACTACATGTATTGTACTACATGTATACATGTGTTACTTCTACATAGTAAACACACCACCACTCACCACGGACATGCCGTAGCAGCACGGGTCAATGAGTGCCGTGCAGAGGTCGCTCTTCTCGCAGCCGTGTTGAGCAAAACATTGGTGTAACTCCCACAATAATTCTTCCGTGTGGTACCCACGGACACACTCTAATAACACTAACATGACTGGCAGTATTTCCATATGGTGTACCAAAGACATATACATGTAGTACTATACATACTGCGACATACTCTAATAACACTAACATGACTGGCAGTATTTCCATATGGTGTACCAAAGACATATACATGTAGTACTATACATTCTGGCCGCGCGCCTCTGGACCCGGCTACTGCGGCTTTGGTCGCGGGGACACCACTCATGCGTGACCTTGTCCTGGCG
>JAULBY010014125.1:0-22063 GCA_032358315.1 Ophiocytium majus | reverse complement strand
CAAGCTAAATTTTGGCCACCACCCGTCCCCGAACTTTGACGCCAAAACGTTGGCCAAAATTTGAGTTGCGCAATCACTCTTCTAGCACATACTTTTTTTTTAAACGCACGCTGCCCCCACAGATAGCACAGTTCTCTGCGCAGTCTGAGTGGGCAGACTGGCCGCGTGGGCGCCGACTCCCCCCCCAAACGTTTGTGCTGCTGTCCGAAGGATTGAGTCAGGAAAAGCCAATCTCTCCGCCTCCACCTTCCCGGCCGCCGCCACCACCAAATTGCCCATGGGCATGCAGCAGCCATGTGTGCGGCCATGTCCCACGGGTGGGCCGTGTGCGGGGGGGCATTTGATCGTTTTGTCGCTCGTCGGACTCTGAGCTGATGACACACAAAACACGTGTCCACCTCGGCGATGAGTCGCTGTTGGTGAACAACGCCCGCGCCAACGGCACCTGCAGCAGCGGTGCTAGGCATCAGCGGCGCAGCAACCCATGACCGGGTCTCACGCACCTCTGAACACCGGTTCTCTTGTCGGCCGTTGCAACGTCGCATCTCTGTTCCGTTGCTGTTTTGCACTAATACTATTAGTAATAGCAGGGGGTTTGTGCTAGAGAAGAAAAGAAACATGCCCCCTCAGGAGGAGGCCGATGATCCACGTCGATGGGTCGACGAACGGCCACCATTTTGCGCACAGGCAAAAAAAAAAGGCAGACGGCGCCGTTTCCACACGGTGTGTGGGTCGACGGCGACTCGACGACGCCGCACCGGCGCACAGCAAGCGGACGGCTTACTGGCTTACTGGCGCTCCGCCGCTCACTGCGCGCGCGCGGGGCGGCCACAGTCAATGCTGTGCCAGCATGAGCCGCTTACCCTCGCGGCTCCGGCGGCAGGAGGACAATCAACAGCAGGCGGCGGGGGTGGTGGCGGGGGTCTGTACAGTAGCCGCCCCCTGCGCAGCCCGGCCGCCGCAACAACCACGCAGTCCCCGCCAGCTGCAACAGCATGTGCAACGCCCGCCGCCACCGCACCGCTCGAAACGACGGCTGCTGACAACTTCGTCGGAGTCGCCTCCTCCGACCAGTGCCTGTGGTTGCGGCAGCCTCGCTGCATCAGCAGCAGTAGCGGACAGCCGCCGCCGGTGGACTTCGACGAGCTGGGCAACTTGGATCCACGCCAGCAGCGGCTACAGCAGCAGGGGCTGCAGCCTGACGCTGCGCTGCAGCGTCCGGAGCTGCAGCAGCTGCAAATGTTTCAGCTGGAGCAGCAGCAATTATTGTTCCAGCACCACCAGCGGCAGCCGCTGCAGCAGCCCGACCAGCGCCTAGCACCACTGGGCAGTAGCAGCTGCAGCAGTGTCTGCGGCACGGACAGCGGAGCGATGCCTCGACCCGCGGGAGACGGCACTGCAGGCCTGAGATGCGCGGCGGATCCGTTCCGACCCCGGGACTGTCACAGTCGCCCTGAACTGCAGACGTCGACGCAAGGCCACCCCCTGCAGGCGAGGTGCCTAGAGTTGGAGCGGCAGCTAGCTGAGGCGCGGGAGCATTTGGCAGCGAAAGACAGGTGACACACCGGCTACACCATGTGGTGCTGCATGCGAGCTTGAGTGTGCCGTGACAGGTTGCCAGTGGACTGCAGGTGCGGTAAATTAGATGTTCATACTCACAGTGATTGTGCCAGCCCCCTGCCAGTGACTCGCTGACGGAATGAGCTCATTGGCAAGTTCTATGGCACATAATGCCGTGCGTGCCATGCAGTGTGAAAGAGGCCCACCTTGCACTCTTCGCTTGTACTTTTGAAGTAGACGAACTAGTACTACTACTAGGTGCCTGTATATATATTATATATATTAAACTCCGCCTACTAGTGGGGCGCGTGAAGTACTTCGACTGTAGTACTACTACTGTAGGTACTTCCTAGTCTACTTATTAATACTACTAGCCTAGGGCGCAGTGTCCCTGGGCCAAACTGAGTGTCAGTCACAGTGAGTGAGGCGCCTGTGCGCGACACAGTCAGCACACACTCATTATGTCAACAAAATTTGATGTTAACGTTCAACTTGGCTGAGGACGCAGCGCACCAAGCCTGCAACCTCAGGACCTGACAGGTTTGGTAATTATTATACCACGCCGACCTCGGACTGTGCTCATTGCGAAAATTTGGTGTGTCGCGCAGTCACAGTATCAACAGTAATTGCCTGGCAAGCTGCACGACACTGTCAAGCCATGACACTGTCCTGCCGCTGCTCCTGAATGTGACATCCCTGTAACAGTTGCCGCCCCTCACCTACCACAACTGTAACTGTTACACAACTGTTACACTTGCAGGGGCCTGGCCCAGGCGCACCGTGATCAGTGGGCGGCGCAATGCCGTGGTGCCGGCTTAGAGGTCCAGCTGCACAAGGCCCACCAGCACGCGGAACAGCTGTCTACCACCGCCGCTGTGGCGCAGCAGTGCGCGCAGCAGCAGCAGCAGCACCTGGAGCAGCGCCTGCACGACACGGCGATGGCGGCGGCGCTCGCCGGACAGCAGGCGGAGGCCGCGGCTCAGGCCGCGGCGACGCTCAGCCTAGCCGGTCAATCAGAGGCGGCGGCCTGCACCGCGGCCACGGCGGACAAGACGCAACTTCACACCGCACTTGCAGTTGCGGTGTGCCTCTGCTCAGCGCTGGGCGAGCGCGACGTGCGGCGGCACAGAGTGGAGGAGGCGGCGTCGGCCGCCTTGCAGGTGGCGCTCGCGGCGGCAGGCCGTGCTCAGCAGCTGGTGGCGGAGCTGCGGCAGCACAGCGCGTCTGCTGAGCAGGTTGTTTCCGCCCAGCACCAGGCGGGCGCGTTCGCGGCGCAGCACGCCGAGGTGATGCAGCTGGTGCAGAGGGCGCACTGGGCGGGCCTGCCGCGGGTCACCAACCTGACCCACTTGAAGCCCGGCATGCATCTCCAAGCAGGGCTGCCGCCGCAGGAGCAGCTGGGCCAGCTGCATGCCGTCTGGCAAGGGCAGCTGGCAGACGTTGACCGGGAGCTGGTGGTGTTGAAGGCGGTGGAGGAGGCGCTCATGGGGGTGTGCGCGGCCACCGACTCGCTGCTGAGCATATACGCACAGCAGCACATGTATGCGGCGGCCGCCACGTCGTGCGCTGGGGCGGCGGGTGCGATGCCGCAGACAACGCCGCCCGCAGCAGCGGCGCCCGCAGCGGCATTTGCGAGCGCCGCCGGCGCCATGCTGCCGCACGTCGCGCAGAGCACATGCACCCAGCAACTCCAGCTGTGGCAGCTGCAGCAGCAGCAGCCGCTTTTCAACCCAATGACCACGGTGACCGTGGCGGCAGGCACTGCCGCTGCTGGGGGGGCGAGGGCCTGCTCCGGAGGCGGGACTGCGCCTGGTCCAGTGCAGTGGCTGCATGCCGGCGGTGCCCACCAGCAGCTGCTACAGCCAAACAAGCGGCAGCTGGCAGTGCGCTCCGTGGAGTGCTCGCCCGTGGTGGCGCCGCCCATCTGCGTGCAGGTGCAGGTAGCCCAGCCGCACCTCGGCATGGCGCCGCAGCTGCACACCCCCGTGGCGCGTGTGGCGTCGAGCTTCCACGCCCCCCCCTTCGGGCATCTGCTGGGCAGTGCCACGTCAAGCTTTGACCTGCCGATGGGCCTGCAGCAGCATCTGGGAGGCGACGCCGCCTGGGCCATGCCACAGCCGCCAGCTCCGGCAAGTTAACTTGTGAGTCAAATTGTTGATGCTGAATGGTTGTTTTACTCCATTGCAACCACACGCTTGTGTGCCGCCACATTGCCATAGCCGCTGCGGCTGCCAGTGAGTTTTGGGTGGCGGTCAATGACATGCCATGGCACACTGTTACAGTAGTCTAAAAGAGGGAAAAAATCAGACTGCTGTCGGCTAGCCTAAGGGTATCTGGTAGGTGAATGGCATTATTCCACCTACCATGTGCCACTGCCAGTGGTTTATACATACTCCGAAGTAATACTATATCAGATTATTTTATTAAGGTGCATGTATGATATGGTAGGTATTATCACCACCATCGTGATGGCTGTAATGCATGTGCAGGGTTTCACTTACCTGAGTGTGACACTGTGACCGTGTCAAGCGTACCTTGATGTACGCGTGCGGCACACGTAATGGCATCACTGCAGCAACGCCTGCAACTTGAATGCCGACGAATGATTTTTTTCTTGCGCGCTGCAGCCTGCTGCAGTGCCATTCAACCCTCATAAATTTATTCTGCCGCGCTGCAGCGTGCCGCAGTGCCATTCAAGCCCTCACATGCCTCACTGCCTCCTTTGTGTTGCCTGCCCCCTTGCCGTTGGCGTGGCACTGGCAGCACTCGCAGCCTCCTGTTCAGGCCTCGCTTCAACTTGAAGGTGGGGTGACCATGGACCGCCGCAACAGCCTGCCAGTGACCCTGCGGGCCAGGCATTCTGAAACGGCTCCTCCAACTTCAAGTGTGGCAAATTCAAGTGCGGCAACTTCAAGTGCATCACTCCAAGTGCGGCAAATTCAACTGCGGGCGTGGCAACCCCTGCCGGTGGCTGTACCGCCCTCCCATTGGCAAGTCTCTCACGCCCGCACACTACACATCTGTTACAGCAGAACGGCTGCGCACCTCCCGAGAGTCTGCTGCGCACGCTAGCAGCGGACAGGCGCGGAACTGCGGCGGCCAGCAGCTATGCCGCCAAGCACAGCTCTGGCTGCACGCTTAGGCATCTCGGTGCACACGTGCGGCAGCATCCCGCTTTTTCATTTCCCCTTCCCCTGTGACAGTCATGGGCCTGTGATTACAAGTGCAAGGCCGTGTGTCACAGTAGGCGCCTGCAGCCACAGTGACTGCTGCTGCTGCTGAGCAGCTGTCAGGCGGTTGCGCAGCGGAGCCGGGGCCCCTCTTGCCCTTCCTATGCACCTACCCCTTGTAGCATGGTGAGAGGCGCGGCACTGTCAGTGGCAGTGGCAGTGTGTCCCTGCCCCTACTAGTAGTACAGTAGAGGACAGTTGTACTACTAGTGACTCGCCTACAGCTAGCTGCGGCGCCACCACTGGTGGCACAGGCGGCAGCCGCTTTTGGGACAGACACCCATACGTAGTGTTCTTTTGCGTGAAGCTCGACTTGAAGTCGACGTGCAGGTGCACTTCCAGTGGCACCTGGCACACAAGAGCGCGTAGGCGCAGCCCTCTGCCGACCAGGAATGGTGGCAGTGTGACACCGCCCTCCGCTCTCAACGGCAAGTGCGTACGCCGCCGTCTGACTGTGATTCAAGCAGTGGTTCAAGTGGTTGTTTGGCGCTCGGCAGTAACTGCTACTGCAGCAGCCGAGCCCCCCTCCTAGGCCCCTGCCTGTGTTAGGCAGAAGCCGCGCGCATGTAGCTGGGACAGACGGTGACTGCCGTGCCAACTGGGGCATGGCAGTGTGTGGTGGTTGACCCATGCGTGCTGTGGTCCGGCAAACCGTTTGCAGTGGATGCCCAGCAGCTACTGCAGTCAGTATGGCGCGGTTGCACCACCGTTGTTGGGCGACACGCCCTGTGGTGCACCGCATGTGCGCGCGTCCCCCCATTGGATGCGCGACACCCTTCAACTTCAACAACTTGAAGTTGGCAGGTCAGGGTGCCTAAGGGCAGGGGCGCATGTCGCGCGCAGAGCCACACCAGCAAGCGTAAAATGCCCCACAAACAGTCACTGTGGCTCAATTGATCTGTTGTCACGGCCTTAGCCACTCATGGCACAGGAATGCCGGTTGGACGCAACATATTGGGGTGTCAACCTGCCAGTGGTTGAATGGAACTCGTGCTCGCTGCTGCTGCTGCTGCTGTTGCTGCTGCACTTTGAAGTGTGCACTGTACTTGGCAGGTGTGCGCTGTACTTGGCAAGTGCTGCGCAATAATTGTGGTGTCCGGTTTTGCTGTGCTCCTACATCTGAAAGCAGGTACACTGTGATTGCGGTAACTTCTGAAAACGCATTGCCATGTACTACTGTAGTACTTCTGAAGTATGTTTACGCGATCAGTAAGCAATAATCAAGCAACCCCGCCTGCGTGCTCACCAGTACCAAGGGCTGTGACCTACCAGTAGTACTGCATACTTCTGAACTACGTGTAATTAATTAAGTATACTTTGTCACCTATCAACCTGCCAAGGTAGCGCCGCATAGGCAGTACACCTGCAGGTGCACACTTATGGTTGAGTGTAATTTTGTAACACTGTACAAGCATAATTACCTACACTGTACTTCATCATAAGTGCCGCTACTGCACATGCAGACCACCCAATGAAAATACCGGGATACTTCAAAGTATGTATATACAGTATAGTATGCTACTTGCTAGTACCGGTAGTACGTAGTATTCGCAGCATACTTCGAATACTTCGACTTGGGTGACATCTTGTTCCACGTGTCGCACGCAGAACTACTGTTAGCGCCTACAGTTTCAAATTGTTGGACTGTGGTACACGATGGCACCCCGGGTCTACAGAGGCTTCACTGACAGTGACAACTCTTACAGCTGCCGCATGTCCACCACCATCCCCATCATGAATGCACCAGTTGGCGTGGTGCAACAAAAAAAAACTCTTATTTCATGAAGTATGTAAAAAAATCAACTGATTTGATGAATAATATCGTTACATTATGGCCTCCTTGCTGCTACGAAGGGCCGTGTGGGCAATTTGTTTCGGAACTATGGCTTACCTTCGCCGACGTTTCGAGAGACGAATTTTACTTGACTCACTTGACTCACCCAAATACCTACGAAGTAGTAGTACTACTCCAGCCTAGTAGTTTTATTTACTACTAGTAGTATTTGCACTTGGGGGCGTGCAAGAGCCCATGATACATGCATGCCAGCACGCTCACTGGCGGCCATGACACGAATCAAATGCACGACAAAGTATGTACACGTGTACGGACCGAGAAGAGGGCTAGTAGGTAAGTACTACTCCTAGTGGTACCACAGTGCGTGTTCAGAAACACGAATAAAATACACAGGCAACAAATATTTTATGCATCCCAAGTAATATACTGCTGAAGTACTGCATCGAAGTATTGCCGGTATACAGTCTAAAAGCATGTGAACCCTGGCAGGCTGAGGTCGAGCCTGCCGGCCACTCGTGCCTGCCTGCCAGTGCTTGCTGTACTTGTTGTGGTTAATTCATTCACAGTCGTGGTTAATTTATTCACAGGGCACGCAGCTGCAAATATGCAGGTTCGGCGCTGTGCATGGCCATAATGATTGCTAAGTACAGGAACTGCTGTAGTGCTTCGGTTTATAAAAACTACTTCTTGAAGTAACATGCCACGACCCTACTGTACTTCAACACAATAAAGTAGCCGTGAGGCTAGCGAAGTATGTACACGTGCGTGATATGCAGCATATAATATTATTTATTTATTGTACATTTTATATCATTTATTATTATTTATCATGATAACAAACATAACATTTCGCAACTGCTCGCTGGAAGACGGAACGATTGCCACACAGCTGGCAGGGATCATGAGGGCGCGCACAACAGCACGGCGCCACCACCGCGTGCAACATCAACACATTCTGCCGCAGTGGCAGTGCATCAAAAACGATTCCATCATGAACCATGGTAATTAAAAAAAATGGTTATTTGACCACCACCTCGCACAGTGACACCACTACACAGATGGCCCCCAGGTCATGCTGGTACGGTCACCAGCTGCTACTTCGATGACAAATGACCCTCACGTCCGCTGCCTGCCAGTGGCCTCCACCACAGCCCCCGGGCAGCCGCCTGCCTGCCAGTGCCAGGGCCTGTGTGTGCTCAGCAGGCGGCGGCGGCACCACGCGCCTCCCCTGCCTTCACCAGAGACTATAATCATAATAGACCTGCGATGACTGCAGCATGACAGTTAATTTAAAATTCAAATTATCGGTCACTGACTCTCAGTCTCGCAAGCGAAGCAGCTGCAGCCATGCCCGTGCACCCGCAATGGCTCACTGCAGATACTGGCTAACTGAAATACTACAGTAGCACAGTAACCAGCCCTGGTCAGCGGTGCGGCCGCTGCTGGATTGCACGGTAGACAGCCTCGCGCTGCCGCAGCGGCAAGGTTCAGCCGAAGCGGAAGTGCTTGCTCACCTGCGCGCCAACATGAACGAAAGAGGGAGTCATGATTGAATGGAAAATCATGAGCGCATGGAAAATCATGAATGAATGAAAAATCATGAATGACTGGAAAATCATGAATGAATGAAAAATCATGAATGACTGGAAAATCATGAATGAATGAAAAACCGGGGGTGCCGCATGAGCAGCAGTGCTGAGCACAGACTCCAGCCAAGGCCAGCAGTTGTGCTTACGGCATGCGTTGGTTCAAACCTTACTTGATACTGCAAGTAGGTGTGGTTCAGTAGAGGCACATGTACCTATGGTACTTCAGAATACTTCAGATTCAGAAGTACTAGTGTACTACGTAGTATCTCAACAACAGCTCTAATACCACTACTGTGCACACAGGGCACAGAGCTGCTGCGAGTGCGCCACTGTTGGGACCGCGCATGGCCAGTGCTTCCTGTCGGCATGCATGACCTGGACTCTTGCTCGCCCGCACGTGCCAATTTACTTCTGAAGTACTTGTATATATACTTCCGAAGTAAAGTATGAAACTACTGTTCTTGTACTGCCGTGCTGGCATGCATGACCTGAATTCTTGCTCGCAAGCACGTGCAAATATATGAAACTACTGTCCTTGAACTAGTACTCCTGTATATATGTACCGGTACTTCGAAGTATGTTTCACTCGAGGCGCTCCCTACATAAAATGAATAACTATTGAGGATGCACTCACCGCAGCCTTGACATCCCAAGTGCAGCTCATGCCTGCGCGCGCAGCCACAGCAGAGCAGAGACATGATGCAGCAGCTTATCACACACATGCGCGCTTTCCGACACCGGAAGTGCATGAAGACCCCCCGCCATGATGTATCTCATCAAAATATCAATTCACATCATTGACACCCACACCATCAAGTTTGTTTTTCTATTGATTTGGCCAAGTCTGCGGCTGGGCTCAGCATACGCGTCAACCTCTTTCATGAAGTGCACGTCACGGCACGGTGTGCACCCAGTAGAGTTGGTACAGTGAAAAAAATGCTTTTAATTAAGTTGAAGTTACAGTGCCAACTTCAACATCAAACTTCAACTTATAACGTGACAATACCGTCAACTAACGCGAGCTGAGCCACATACCGCGATAACTAACTATTGCTTTGCGGTACCAACTCTAGCACCCAGCCACCGTACGTGATGCATTTCACAGACCGATTCACAGCGTCAACACAAAAAAATAGTGCTTCATCAATTTACCGGCCACGGCACCGCCTGGGCTCAGCACTAAGGTAAAACTCCTCCATGCAAGCGAATGTCATGGCATGGTGTGCGCATTGGCGCAGGCATGGCACTGCCCAGTGCTGCGCATGGCAGCGATGGCACAATGGCATGAAATCGGAGCCTTTGCATGCCACCAGGCCGGCTAGCAGCACTAAGCCGCTCCTGAGCGGCCGAGACATGCACAAAAAATTTCGGTCAACTATTTTCCTGGGGCGCCCACAAAACATTTGCGAAGCACAAGCGCGCGCACACACAGACGCATGTGCACCACTCACGTGCGTGCGGCAAGTGCACAGGTTGGCAATTGTGTTTCCATGCTCTGAGTACTGGTACTTAATAAGGCCATGCCCATTGTTTTTTAACATGCTCAAGTAAAACGGCGGGGTGGGTCATGCTTGTGTCCAGTTGCAAGAGCGGGCCATGTATTTGTTTAAGCCTGGAACGCCTCCAAAAGACGTGCCAGCGGGGGGTGGCCCGGGGTGGTAGTAGCACACTGACAGGGCAGCACCGGCTATTGAGAACACTGCGGCTGATACTCTTGTCCGGCTAGAAAATAGTGGGCTACCTTGAAGTTATTTTGTGTCTCCTGTACAGACTGACCAGAGAACCGGCCATGGCCCTGTTGGTACACAAGACTGTAGTTGCGTGCTGTTGCCCTTGGTGGCCGCCGATGAGCGCCCGAACAGAACAGCTTCTTCGCTTTTGGCATTAAAACAAAAAACATGCAGGAGCTGGCGTTTACACAGGGCATCCACTAGACACTTCAAATTCGCTGAGGGAGGCAATGTTCGAACCGCATCGAGAGAGAGAGAGCATTCCACGCCCCAGCTGGATGATTTTGTCTGCAAGTGAGCTGCCGGATAAGCTGTTGTTTCAATTCCAAACTCTCAACAGTTCAGCTCCAAGTTGTTGGATTCATCTTTGGAGCTTGACTGCAGCAAGAGTCGCCCCACGCCCGAAAGTGCCCGGGCCGCGCTTTCTGAAAAGCCTTTGTTTGAAGGGTCAACCCACAACGGTTTACACTTCAACTTGCCAAACATGTACTTCAAAGGTGTGGAACTTGCCTTCAGGAAAGGTGACAAGGTCGCCCTTGCCAAACGTGGCCGGCTTGCGTCCGTCGCTGGGCGTGACTGTCACCTCGCCTGCAAAAAAGCGAAAAAAATATCAAATTTTTGGCGCTGTGTGACGTGCTGTTGTCGAAATAACCTACTGCTGAAGTACCACGGCATGTGCGCGTGTTGCGTTGAGCACACACTGGATGGGCGTGCAGCACACTGCAGCAAGTCATATCTTTGACCAGCGCCGGTACAACTCGCTGCCAGGTTTCGGCTGAGTGCGCTTGGAAACAGTGACGGCAGCTCACACTTTTCCAGGCATACAACATGGCAAAACGATACCGGTACACCTGTCCATCCATGTATATATATACCACACATAATATATAATATATAATATATGTATATGTCTAGTGCAAGTACTACCGTAGTATGACTACAGCACGTGGCATTGCAGGTGCATCAGTGGCAAATACATGAGGTGTACAAATACATGCACTACTTCAGAAGTACTAACATATTTGCAACAAATATGACTGGTGTTACAGAATATACTACTAGTACTTCAGAAGTAGTGCCATGGTATAGTACCCCTTAAGGGAAATGGCACTCACCCGACAGCAGGTAGCACACCTCCTGCTCCTCGTACGTCCAGGGGAACTGCTCAGCAGCGAGTCCGGCAGCAGCAACAGCAGCAGCGGCGGCGGTAGCAGAAACGTGTCGCCATGTCAGCACGGCAGCAGCATAATGCCAGCACCGGTTCCAGTAGCGTCAGCCGCACCACCTGAGAGCAGCGGCAGAGCTCATCAACGGCACTGCCAGCAGTGCTCAGCGGCAGCGGTGGCAGCGTCGTTGGCAGCAGCGGCGCCACAAGCAGCATCGTCAACGGCGGCAGCAGCAGAGTGCCGCCGTATGACTGGCACACCCAGTGCCAGCACTAGCGGCGACAGCGTCACCGCGCAGCCCCGTCTCTGAGGCAATTAGTGAACTTCAAGTACAAAGTTCAAGTGCGATGTTGCAGTTTGTCTGCTGTTTGCATGCTGCGTAAACGCCGCTCGAAGTGCGATACTGCGGCAGAAAGAGAGTTTACAAACACGATTTTTTTTACCAACATGAATTATACTTGTCCTACTTATTATTATGATTAGATTTTTTTTTTTTTTCTTGGCCACTGAGTGGCACACCTGTGTTGCCGGGAAAACCCAGGGAAAAAAAACCTGTTGATGGCGGCACCAGGAAAATGCTCAAGAATTTTCCAACCACAGTGACCTGTGACACACGCGCCGACCCGCATCACTGGAAAGTTATTTATACATACTAGTAATAAATAAAGTACTTTTAAGCATACTGATAGACTAGTACTCCCCTTGGCCGCTCTTCCAACAACTAATGCCCACAAGTGGTGCTGCCGTGCTGCTGTGGTAGAGCTGTGGACAAGAGACGAGGCGCTTGAAGTTGCATGCAGTTGAAGTTGCATAGCCCCCCAACTTCAACTTGTGCTGCCATGTGCGCGCCATGCGCTGTGGGAAAAGTGTCGGCTAAGCGCGTAGGTCACTGCGAGCACACCAAGACAGCCCGCGTTCGTTACACATGCTGTTGCAGTTGCACGCAGTTGAAGGTGCATAGCTCATCAACTTCAACTTGTGCTGGCCGCCGCTGGCCTGTTATGACATTAAGCCTTTGCCGTTACACAACGCGCCTTGCCATGTCATGCGCACCGGAAAAGCATGTGCCCGTGTGTACGACGACCTGCTTCCTGTGGACGCTGCCTCCTCGGCTGTGAAGCGAACAGTTCGCTGCAAGTGTGGTATACTCCGTACATGTACACATGCGTGTGCATACACACTTCAGGCAAGTACTTGTGAAGCATGTTCGGAATGGATTCCGCATACCATATACTGTGCTACTAGTAGTACTACTGAAGTGCTTCGAAGTACGTTTCCGCATGTACATGCATCAGCACGCTGTACATGCACACTCCAGGCTTCGCACCGTAGCAGTACTCTCTCTACAATTCTGTACTGGAAGCACTTCCTACAGTAAGACAAAAGGCGTACGTTGGACGCATCGCAGCCCCACGTGGGCCAGTCACCAACACCCACGATTCTGTACTTGAAGTACCCTGATCTACAGCAAAAACAGTCTAAAATAGAATACGATTTCAAAGTGTACTTGAAGTATGAATTACAGCAAAAACAGTATTTCGAAGTATAAAATATAAAGACGTACCTTAGAGACGTCGCAGCCCCATGCCGGCCAGTCACCAATGCCCACGATTTCGAAAGTGTACTTGAAGTACAGTAATAACAGTATTTCGAAGTATAAAAATATAAAGACGTACCTTAGAGACGTCGCAGCCCCATGTCGGCCAGTCACCAACGCCCAGCTTAGCCAGCTGCTCGTTAGAGGGGTCTTTCACCACCTGCGCAGCGAAGCATCATCATCCACACTTGTTCTCCTTGCAACCGACACCTCAGTGTGTGTGAACGGCAGCAATTTTCATCAGCCTGTTCATTTACTTCAGAACTCTGAAGTATTTTCATTCGTACTGCTACTACCACAGTGGCGTACTTGCTTAAAATCTGCTCAACTAATTACAGAGACCGTTGTACTGCTGCAGTAATACTGTAGGTAATGAATACGTAGAAGCACGCACATGCAACTATTTCTGGATCATGATTAGAAATCCAGACGGCCCACTGGCGTGCCCATGTCGAAAACGAGCAAGCTACAACTACTCCATGTATCACTCACAGATCTCTATACGCCACCATACCGATGGTATTACTTATTAGAAGTATAATGATCAGCATTGCTAGAGCAATATCTGTGACGCCGTGCAACAATAACAAAAAAGGTACGGAGCCCGCCATTGTTGAACATGATGCCTGAATTGGGGGTGTCTGTGTGGAAATTATTCAAAAGGCCCATGGTCGACATGGCACATTTTCGATTTTTCCCAGTGTAGAAGAACTTCCAACTATTCTAAAGTCCAGAGAAAAATGTTGTAATGTCGAACATGCTGGCTGTACCAATCCTTTATTGGGTGCGTTTTGGGGGCCACAGTGGAGCATCGCCTAGCTGCTGCGGCAGGCACCACCACAGGGGAAAGGGGCCTACCTCAGTCAGCGCCATTACGGTCGCCCAAGTGCATTCGAAAAAGAGCGATCTTCACAAGGCTCAAGGTCGGCACACTTTCGATTTTCCCAGCGCAAAAGAACTTGGAAATATTTTCAAAATCTGGAGCAAAATCTGGAAAAAAAAATAAGCGCCCTCCTGAGTCCAAGCGAGATACTTATATCCGCGCTTCGCTAGGTGCGAGACTTGCTGCCCTGGGTAGGCGCTGGTCTTCGCTTTGTCCACACCGTTGCACGGGCCGGCCAGGAGTGAACATCCGCCAGGGGTGACGAATAAACATCACGAAGTGAAAAATTTGCAAGTATTCGTGAACCGATATTTCATTTCAATGGATTTTTTTTTTCTGGGGGAGGTGGGGGGGTTGGAGGCATACCGCCGCACCCCTGTGCATGCCTGCTGCACTGCTGTCGTGTTGTACCTGGCCGGTCACCCGGGCCAATGCCGCGGGCCATGGCGCACTTGAGAAGTTTATGGTGCAAAAATATTCATCCACATGCAAATATACTACTAGTAGTACACATGCATACCTAGAAATATATATATGTATATAGTATATAAAATATATATCTGCTACATGTGCTGTATATATACATGCATACTTCAGTACATACTTAGAAGTACATACACATACATACCTTGAAGTATGTCACAAACTGCAAACTGTTTGTACTTGTCGTACACAAAAAGTGTCTACACATAAGGTACATACTTCTGAAGTACATGTACACACTTCTCAAAGTATGTACTTCGAAGTATGTTTACAAATGTATAGGGTTGCCGGAATTGTATTTTTTTTCAAAATTACGCCTTAATTCGTAGCGTAATTTCGCCGTAACCTTATCATACTTGCGACATCTTCCATAATGTTTTCTGCTCAGCAAGGTAGGGCCATTACAGACGTCAAGGCTTCGTAGGCTGCTGTAGGCATCCGCAACGGGTATGATGGAATTACCACTGACCGTAATGTCCCGAAATTACGATTCCGGCAACCCCTCTTTGAAATCTATATCGGGGCACCTTCTGGCAGCATCACGTGAGTACGCCTTGCCTATGATACACTCTGCAGCGCTCCGACAAGGGTACCCACTGGCGCGCGTAGCATGGGAACTACTTCGAAGTACTTGGTATTGACTGGTAGCTGGGGAAAGCACCCCACGGGCTGCGGCCTGGCATTTTAAACAAAAATTGCCCCAGCCATGGATGGCACTCTCTTGGTTTAGCAACCCTGTAGTTTTCTTGTGTATACATTTCATGTGTGTACACATGTGCCGGCATAGCATGCAGGAAAATTCTCACCTCGATCTCCTTTCCGGACATGGCGAGAGTGGTGGCCGCAGGGCTGCTGCTGAGCACACGCGCGGCACCGCCAAAGCTACTGCGAACCAGTCCCTGCGCGCGCAAGCAAAGTAAAGGACAGTTTCCATGAATATACACACATACTTCTGCTTGAAATACACATCTTCAGCAAAGATTTTCATATGTGTGTGTACTGTATTTATTAAAAAACACCTGGCTGGATAGCACATACCCCTCAAGGACACTGGCCGGCGCGTGTAGGTGCGGGGCTGTCTGGTGTTTTCACCAGGTGAACAAAAACCACCGCACAGGCTTCGGCCTGGCGTTTTTGCCCCAGCCACGGCAGTATCTGGGTTTAGCAACCTTGTAGGTTTCTTTCACAAAACCCCCCCCCCCCCCCCTGTACATTATATAATACTTCGCAGTAGCTGGTTGGGTGGGCGAGGGGTCTAGCTGCACACCGGGGTCACCTACATGTCTGTATGTGGTACTTTGAAACATCAAAGTTGAACCAGGTATACACGTACACGCACACGGTATTCGGTACGCTGCATGCACATGGAAGTTGGCCCCGCATGCTGCATGGCTATGAAAAAAAGTAAATACGTGAAGTATTAAGTGGCTACGCCAAAAAATATATGTGAAAACTCAATCTGGGAGCGACAAACTCTAGGTCTCCCCACCGGTAGGGGCCGTCACCCTGCGCGGACCCGTGCAAGGCGGTGAACAAAGCAAAGATAGCGCCTACAAAGGCAGATATATATTTAAAGTGGCTACCTTTGATTACAGCTGGTAGGCCACAGCCCAAGCATTAGGGGATCTGCTTCCAGCCTGTTTTTATTCACTTAGCAGTTTTACTTCGCCTGCGCACTACTCTCCCTCTCCCTCTCATGCTAGGGATGGACATGGAATGCACCATGTATTCTGTACCACATACACTCCCGTAGTGAAGTGCACACTAATCACATTATTGATATTGATACATGTTCACATTTATTAATTCACATCAGTAAATATACTGATGTACCTGCAGCACAACACAGTGTCCTTCAGTGCTAATGGGGCCACAGCACTCCTGGCACCACCGATTTACACTATGGCGCGCTGTGGATAACTGAGCGAGGGCGCACGTGAATTTAAGTTCATTGACATCAGCGCACGTCGAAGTATAATCTACACTTCCCCAGGAAACATACCGCTACTTCTGTGTAATAACCCCCCCCCCCTTTCCAATAAATTGATGGTGCACCCTGTGCGTGGTACAGCGGGAGGGTGTCACAAAGAGTGGGGCTTTCGCCCCCACACCCACACATGTCACTTCTGTTGTGTGGTGTGCACACACAGTGCTGCACAGGTGTGGGTGCACAGCTGCGCACTGTGTGCCATGACATCATAAATGAGTTCACACTATTACTGGCTTGTAAGACCGATATAATTTATGTTTTTTGCACGGGTCCGCCCAGGGTGACGGCCCCTACAAGTGGGGAGACCTAGAGTTTATCGCTCCTAGATTGAGTTTTCATACGTACATGGATCTATATACACATACATACACTTCGAAGTATCTACATACACAGTGTATACTTCGCAAAGTACACCATAATGGCATCACGCCATGAACCTGGGGCATGTGCCAACCTGAGAAAAGCACACACCCATGTCGCGGCAAGTTGAATGCGCTGCACGCTTCAGCGGCGCGCTCCTGCGGCTGCCGTAGCTGGCAACATTTTTTCTCGCAACCTTGTTCCATTTGCTGTGTAAGGCAAGTTAAAGTTTTGGGAGAGACACACAATCTTCGCAAGTACTGCTATTGCAGCTCTGCTGCTGTGCACCGCTACTGTCTAGCGCCAAACCACTAGTGGCTGCCAGGGTCACAAGTTTTTCCCCACTATTTTCAAGGCTCCAGAAATAATTTGCCCTTCCTGCAATCATTTTCGTGCTGTCAGCAGCAGCAGCTGTACTCAATGCAAAGTTTTGCCGAAGCTCCTGGCGTGGCTCCGAAAGTAATGCGCCTGGCCAACTCAAATAATTTGCCCTGTTCACTAATTCAGCATTGGACTATCATGTTTTTCTCACGCAACAGGCCTTTGTGCGCCTGCCTTTGCCGTGCAACACCCACGGGTGCACGGGATACCAACAGCGCTCCCAAGCGGGCTGTCATGCCGTAACAGTGTCATAGTTACCACTAATGTCTGCGCACAGCATGATTTTACCTTGTCTTGCTGTTGTCTACACAAGCACTTACTTCAGAAGTATTTATTTATATGTTATACACAGAACACAAATACCAGTGTGCACATGACCACATGTAACGTTAACTCAAGTAAGTAAAAGTGACTAGAGAAATTCATCTGTGGCCGACGAGCAGTGCCAGCTGCGGTGCCTCTGGCCCCCGCCATCCCTGCTGTATGCCAGTGGTGAAACGATTGCAGGGAGGTTTTGCAAACGCTTGCACTGCTGCTGAGCATATGCCTCTGCTGCTGCACAATTTCCCTCTGTTCAGCTCTGGGGGATCCACTGGACCCGCCCCGAGCCCCACCCACACACATGCGCCGCCGGCAACCACCATGCAGGCAGCGGCTGCAGCGTGGCATACGAGACTGGCGCCTTTCGCAGCGCTGGAGGACGGCTTTGCTGCTGGTGTGTGTGTGACTCAGCTGGCTGTTTATCACGGCTCCATGTCGCGTGGTACGCGACAGTGCTGGAACCCTAACTGCATCGCGTATCGAGACTCACTGCTGCCCGGGCACACGTGCTGCCGCTGTTGCTGTACAGGAGCAGCGCCGAGGCTGGACAGCGGAGCAGCAGCAGCAGATCCACCAGGGGTGGCAGGCCGGCTTGCAACACATGTGAGTTGCTAGTGCTAGTGCCACGCACGAAGGCAGAGATCCTCACCTTGTAGGATCCGAGAACGAAAGCCTGCGCCGCGCTCACCAGCAGGCAGCACACCAGCACGCAGCACCAGGTCCACAGGCGCGCCCCCGCAAGCATCCCTCCCAGCGCAGCAAATCAACAAGTGTGCCTCCTTGCAAAAACAGGTTTTAAACTTTAAATAGGCTGCTGACCCGACTTGAAACACATGGCCAATCACCCACTTGATTGCCCTAACAGCTCACCTATAGAAAAGATCTGAGGCAGTTGATGAGATCAAAACGGCAAGACATGAACAACTGAGGACGCACCCCACACCCACGGGCAGGCAGTTGTGTGCCAAGCAGCGCCAGGTGGTGGGCGCGTGCCAGCCAAGCCACAGGCACATCGCCCTGCGGCAGTCGGCGGCGCGGGCACCAGCAGGCATCCACCACAGGACACAGGTACCAACAGCCAACAACAGCACCTTTGCCAACAGTGCCATTAGCCGCCCCGCACACGCCAACACCGGTTTGCAGATGGGTGTGACCCTCGGGACTGGCGTGGCTTGCAAGGCTGTGGGTGCCCTGCTGCTGCTGTGCCTGTGCAGCGGGGGGGCACTGGCCTTTCAGCTGTCGCCAACCCTGGGAACTGCTCGCTACCAACGCAGCAGCCTGTGCAGCACCAGAGCTGGCGCTGCCGTCACCTGCGGACAGCGCACTGCCTTCCTTGGGTCCGCCACACAGGTGCGTGAGGATTCGCTGGTATCTGCCTAGTCACACCCTGGCGGCGTTGCTCTGTGCAGCATCTGTGCCGCACGCTGTTGTTGCAGGCAGGCGTTGCAGGCTGCTGCGCGCCAGACAAGACAGCTGTGGCTGTGTAATGTACACTGTCACTAGGCCCATGGCTGCAGGTGCAAGAGGGCACTTCTGCTTCCATCTTACCCGCTCCTAATGTTGTATGTATACATACATGTGTGGGGGGTGCAGCATAGCAGCAGCAATGCCCAGCTGCAGCAGCAGCAGCAGCAGTTGTGAGCGCAAATGTATGCAAATGTATGCACCTCTGCTGCACTGCTGAGTAGCTAGACCAATGAGATGGCAGTATGCTTCGCGAACATGTGGTACGCCCAGTTTCTGTCACTTGCGGCAGGCAGCCGCACACCACGCCACCGGTGCCAATACTGCCAGCTGCTGCAGTACCATTTAATGCTCGCGATCTTTACGTCACCCAAGTCAACTGAGACCAAGTACATCTAATGATACCACAGATATTGCAGTACTACTTCAGAAGTACACATATGAGTATATTTCCTCGCATTGCATGCAAGCACTCCAGGCTGCTGCTGCCGCTCCTCCTGCAGCACCACGGCGCGCCACTTCCAGCACGTGGCACGCACCACGTGCTTGCTGCAACGGAACCACACGCAGAAGTTTGGTGCTTTTCACCAGGTGGACAAATCACCCCACAGGCTTCGGCCTGGCATTTTGCCCCAGCCACGGCAGTATCTGGGCTTAGCAGCCTTTTAGGTTTCTTTCACAGAAGTGAAGGTGCGTTGCCTCTGTGGGTATGTCTTGGGGTATCGGACGCTCAGGCGAAGCCTTGCGCACGCAGTGCCTGCCCCAGGCACCCATGGTTGTGGGCTCCATCGCCTCTTGGGAACTCTTGCAGCTCTCTGGACAGCCATTCCCACACAGCAGGGGGCGGGCAGTAAAGCCTATTGTTGAAGTTAGTGTTGCTTCCACTTTGCCCACGTGAATTTTTCACTTGCCCACGTGCACACGTCACCTCCCTTCCTATTACTTTAACTTGTCAACATGCGCCTCCGCTTGCCAACATGTGCTTCAACTATGGTGCGCACACGCCCTCATGTCTCTACATTAATTACACATACTTCAACTATCCAACACGTACTTCAAGTTGCCCACGTGTGTGCGCGCGCGCAGCTGTCGCCAGTGCGCCCGGCGGCCCCGCGTCGCGCTGCTGCTGTCACCTTCCTATCTGCAACTTCAACTATCCAACATGTACTCCAACTTGCCCACGTGTGTGCGCTTGCAGCTGGCTCCAGTGCGCCCGGCGGCCACTCGTCGCGCTGCCTCGGCGATGGATGTGCAAAGCTGGATTAGATGCATACTTTGTCTATACCTACAACGTTGGTGTTCTTGTGGTGCCATGTGCGTGGGTCACCGCACTTGCCCACAAGTAATTTTCACTTTTCCACGTGCAGTTCACCTTATTGTCTGATACCTCAACTTGCCCACACGTGCTTCAACTTTCCCACGTGTGTGCGCTTGCAGCTGTCGCCAGTGCGCCCGGCGCCCACTCGTCGAGCTGCTGCTGCGGGAGCGGCGGGCGCCAGCATGGTGTCACCCACCAACCCCGTTGTCTTCGTGGCCGGCATCGTGACTGGCATACAGGTGCGTGAGCGCTTCCACAATGTTGAAGTAAAGTGTATACTTCAACATTGCTGACTTCAACATTGAAGGGGGAGCAGCGGGCGCCAGCATGGTGTCGCCCACCAACCCCTTGCGAGCGGTCCCACAAACTTGAAGTAAAGCGTATACTTTAACATTGTTTACTTCAACATTGAAGCGGGAGCAGCGGTCGCCCACCAAACCTTTTGTCTTTGTTGCCGGCATTGTGACTGGCATTTAGGTGCGCGAGCAGTTTCACAAACTTGAAGTTATGTGTGTGTGCTTCAACATTGAAGTATGTGTGGTCTTGGAGGCGTTGCCTGTAGCGCAGGCGGGCGGACGCACCACAGTCCACTGTGTGGATGCTGCAGTGTCGCCCACTGTGGGTACATTGGGACCAGCAAATGGCACACTGTGCGTCAGGTGCACTACGTGTCAATTGCAATCAATAAAAAAATGAACTTCAACTGCGCTCACCATTTATGCGCACAGTACTGGCTGCCAAATGCACCCTACGTGCCCAATTAGGCACATGACACCATGTCTCAAAAGTAATACTCAAGTTCAACCTGGCAACTTCAAGTTGCAGGTCTTGTTTGCCTGGTGTTTGCACATGGCGCAACACCAGGCCTGCGCCCAGCAAACACTTCCTGCCTGCGGTCGGTTTTGTATGTGCAGATATCGTGTGCAGTGCCTACGTTAGTGCCTGAGGTTTCAATCATGGGACGCGAAGTTGTACCGGCCAGAAGGTGTGCCTGTTGACTTTGCAGCCTTTTGTGGTGCCAGCAGCGAGGTTAGCAAGGTGTCTGCTGCTGACGTATTCCCGTTCGTGGCCGGCATCCTGTCTAGGTGTAGTGTTTGGTGCCTGCACGCTGGTATATACTTCAATAAGAAGTTGAAGTCTTTGGCCGGCTTGACGGCGACGTCTGGGACGCATCCGGTCCCACAACCCAGCCCCTTGCTGCCTGTGGCATGGCACCGCGATGGGCATGGCGCTGTGCGCGGACATGTGATGTGTAGCACCTGAAGTTTGTGTACCATTCCAGAGACACGAGGTTGTGTGCGCACTTGAAGTTGTGCAACTTGAAGTAGACAGCGGGTGACTCCCATGGGTGAGTGTACCCCTCACCCAGCAACCTTGAAGTTCCCTATGTGCTCCAGTGTCCACGTACTTCAAGTCGGCCGTATGCGCCCAGTCGTGCAAGTTAATGTACTTCAAGTACACAGTGTTGCAGGAACTTCAACTTCTGTCAATGACAGTGTGTCAGGTGACTGAAGCGAGACCCCGCTCTCGCAGCTGTTTGTAGCGCGACCGCCTTGCGGAGTGCGCCGTGATTTGCACACTGAGGCTGGTGCTGCCACAGTGCCGAGCGACGCTGTGAGCCTTGTAGGTAGTGATGGGTCACGGCGTATAACGTATTTATGCGTTTCGCAAAATACGGCGTATTCCTACTTATTTCTACGCCCAAAAACGCGATGTACGGCGTATTTGCCGTACAAATACGTTCATCTGCATACGTTATACGGCGTATTTACATACGTTATACGGCGTATTTACATACGTTATACGGCGTATAATGCAAAAATTATGCGCTGTGACCCATCACTACTTGTAGGGGAGGCAGGCGGCCAGGCTGCGGCAGGCCCTGTGCCCCGCTGCTCTGCAATACAGCATGCACGCACTACATGTACTTGAAGTATATACAGTGCACTCGCGATTTACTTCGCTTTGATTTAATGCGGTACGCGGGTTAGTGCGGGGTCCAGAGACCTGTCACAGACCACATGATTCTACATCGACGATACATGTCCTATTCGTAGGGTTGCCGGAATCGTAATCGTAAAAAATAACGTAACGTAATTACGCTACGATTTACGCCGTTATTCTGGAGCGGGCCGTAAAAGTCGTAAGGACCTGTGCAGCAACATGCACAGGTGAGGGGGGTGGAGCACGGGGAAG
>JAULBY010014124.1:0-54797 GCA_032358315.1 Ophiocytium majus | reverse complement strand
GGGGGGGGGGGGGGCGTGGGAAATGTAATGTGTGTTGTTGGGTCGGAGTAGTCCATGCTACTATGTGGTACTGCTAGTAGTGGCTTTGGGATCACTGGCAACACGAAACAGAGTGGCGCAAGTTCACTTTTGGAGGCACTAAAACAACAACGAAATTACCTGACCCGGACAACACAGTTAGAGACAAGATTGTACGCACTGTTAAGACAGTTGCTAAAGGTAGATTGTTAAAGAGTGATACAGCCAAAAATGCACTTATAAAACACACCATGCAGCACCTCAATGGTAGTGTGGAGTGCAGCAGGCACTGAGTTTCAAACACAGAACACCTTGCAAGGGGTTGCGCGCGTGATAGGCACTTAACACAAGCTGAAGAAACACTTTCAAGGGGGGGGCGTCATTCTAAACCTGTGTGTTTGTTCGCAACTTAGGGGTCATGATACTACGTGCCGACATCACATCATCCTTGCTTGAGCATTGCAGGTACCACTGTAACACAAAACCTGAAACACCTGGCGGCCCCCGTGCGTGCGAGCGCAGAGCCAGCCACAAAGAATTCTAAAAAATACAACAACAGCGCACACGAGTGCACGCACCTTCCAGCAGCTCCGTGCTAGTGTACAGCTCCAGGTCGATGATGCCGTGCGGCGCCGTCGCGTCGTCCTCGCTGAAGTAGTACAGGAACGTGTGTGGCACCACCAGCGCCGTGCGCCCGTGCCACTCCTCCTGCTTGTTGCGCTTCAACACGCGCCCGCCCTTGAGGCACAGCCGCTCCAGGTTGCCCAGCGTCTTGGGCGGCGCCGCCTTGATGGTTATGGTCGTGTTGAGGTCCGGAAACATGTCCTCCAGGCCCGCTGCCTCCAGCACCCTGCGCGCGGCGAGCACCCACGGTTGGCGGGGACAGCGGGGTTCGGTGCTGGCGGGGGGGTGCCAGCGCTGCTGCTGCCAAGAGGGCTGGCGGCATTCACAACTAGTACAGATTTCGCCGTCAAAATGGCACGAGGGGTTGGGTGGCGGGTGCTTGTCCTGCTGGTTTGCCAGCTGACGTCGGCGGTGGCCAACGTGCCGGTGCTGCGTACTGTTGCTGGTGCACGCCGTCGTTTCGCAAATGTTTGGTGGCGGCAGCCGCGCTGCGGAGTCTTAATATGCGGTGCGGTAGAGCGCAGTCCCGCCACAAGCTGCCTGTGACATCATGTGCCAACCGCGCGCGCTTCAGGCGGCTCAACGCGTCAAAACTGTTGTTCACTCCAACAAACGATGGCGGGCAGGTGCGAACCGCACGGTCACGAGAAGACACGGAGGCAACAAGAACACCCGACGGCCGCCCTCACCTCCTGCGCCCTCTGTCCACGGCAGCGGCGGCATGGCGCAGCAAAGGCATGGTGGCTAGGGCACTCCCTCCCCCGCCTGACATTCACTATTCGAAGTCCCAGCACGCGTGGAGGTTTGCTGCACAGGATAGTGCGCACTTGGGCCCGTGCGCCGCGCCTCGACCCTTCGGAGCGAGCTCCAGTACGCAATCAGGTGGCCAGATTTCTCGCCGGCATGCCTGTTGCAGGCCGCAACAGCAGGCGAGCCTCCAGCCCCGCGTGTACCGCGTGACAATCCATCAGCAGGACGATGTTCCTGTTCGGGTCCATTTTTCGCAAGAATACCACCGGGATTACACTAGAATTTCAACATAATTTTGATAGTTCTGAAGTCGTCGGAGACTTGAGAGGACTCGCTAGCCGCTCGAGGCTCAGGGCGGACGTGCGCACGCCTGCTCGTCAGGGTCTCGTGGGCTGCCATAGCTCTGCTCTGCCGCATCTGACGGTCCTGGTTGTGGTTTGGAGCTGGTGTCCTCTGAAGTTTTTTTAGTCCTCTGAGCGCAGAGCAATGGCACGGCACATCATCGTTGATGATGCACTCTGCCACTTCCTCACTTTTAACAGGGGGTAAGTAAGTACCACCCTACTTGCTGGCTCGTGTAGGGCAGGGACCACTTGCGACCACAGTAAGTGGATAAGCCACGCCACCAGGAACACAGCTTGTGACTGGCATTGTTGCAACCTTTGAGGTTTGCCTCCACACACCAAAATAATCTGGCATCGACACGCTTTACGTCTACCTGCTGTTACTTTTACTTATTTGCACTTGTGGGTGTGCACGAGCCATGCCATGCATGCTAACACGCTCGTGGCTGCTGGTAGATAAATCGGCGGCTTCAGCGTGAGCGGAGACGGCACCGGTGCCATTGGCGGTGGCAGCAGTGGCGAATGCCACCAACGGCGGTGGCAGCAGTGGCGATGCCACCAACGGCGGTGGCGCCGGGGCTTGCACGCCTGAGTCCAGGCGCCACTTGGGCAGTTGTCGCACCGATGATAGCGTCGGCGGCAGCCTGCGCACTGCAGGGCGCGGACGGCTCGGGTAGCAGGACCAGCGGTGGCGGGCACTGCGGCAGCTTGGCGGCGCCAATGCGGGCACTGGCGGCGCCGACGGCGGTGCGCTTCAAGCAGCTCTGTTACAGTGGCGGCGGGAGCGGAGACAGCGGCGGCCCGGGTGGTGGCGGTGCTCGCAGCGGTGGCAGCGTTGGAGGCAGTGACAGCGTCGCTGGTGCCAGTTGCTCCGTCCATTCTGTACGGCAGCAATGACGCACCCAGCGATAGTGGCGCTTGCACGGGAACGGCGGCCGTCTTGTGGTGACAAGGTTAAAGGTGTGTGTCTCTTCCTTTTAATGGTGCATACTCCTGCAGTGGTGGCAGCGCTGGCGGCCACTGACGTCCGTAACTGCCAGCTGCCACACGTGTGACATGGCGGCGCCGGCGGCGTCGACATGAACATCATAGAAGCTAGCTGCTGCCTGTGTAACACACGAGCAGGCCCTGCAGGCTACCAGACTGAGGGGTACCTCAGACTGTGTATCAATGCCCATATTTCCCCACGTGCAACCAACGATGCAGGTGGTGGCACACCCAGCACTACGGCTACATGCGGCATGCAATGCACATGCGAGCCATTATCGCTGATGCTCCTTACTGGTGCCCAGGCCCAGGGCTGCAGAACGCGCTGTTATCGTACTGCACATTACTGAACTGCGCTTTTGTGCTGCGCCTTTTGTGTGCCTGGAGGTGGCGGCGGCTGTGACGTGAGCCACGCAGCGCTGGCGCAGCCGTGACGCACCGCGCGGTGTTTGACTACCTCATGGAGCAGCAGCTGCTACGGGAGCAGCAGGCAGCGTGGGGCGCAGCGGCAGCTGGAGTCCAGGCGCCAGCCAGTGTTATGCTTGGGCAACTGTGGTGGTTGGGCTCACCAGGCGAGCTGGTGTGGGCCCACCCTTGCACCGCTTCCTTGGGCGCGCAGGGAAATGGTGTGGTTTTCCCTTTGGTGGAGCGGCGGCTGAAAGCCCAGTGTACATACTATGCAGCGCAACAGTTGTGTGGTGCGGGAACTGACGGTGCCTGGTGCGACGAGGCAGCGACACGCCTCGAGTTGCGACAAGCGACGTCATTCACTATGTGCTCACTATCAATGCTGTAGCCCCTGCAATGCTGTCGCGCACACACAAGGCGGGGCAAGCAGTTTGATGATGGCGCAAGGGGGGCACTAGCTAGACTGAATGTGGCAGGTGCTGGCAGTTCTGATGGCAATGCACCGGCTGACACAGTGGACAATGTTGCATACTGTGATGATAGATCTGCTGAAACAGCTGTACCGAAGGGGTCCAGGGCGGAAAGAAACACCAGAAAGACTTATAAATACCCCTGTTGTACAGGTGCGGCATGGCGCAGTGCACACTAAAACATCACACATGTGTAGCAGCCTAGGCAAGTTCTAGATTACAATTGCAGACAGCAACAGCAACTGTTACAGTGTAAATGTCATACATGTATCCGTAGAATCTGGTATTGGCAAATAAAACCACCCGGCCGTGCCGGCGAGCATCGGCGAAAACTACCACCGGTTGGCGAGTTCTGGAGGGGCGGGCGGGCGAAAAGGTGCAGTGCGTCCTAAAGCGGAATTTGATAGAACTATATATAGCATACACACCCTCCGGACTTGTAGGGCACTCAGGCTGCATACCAGTACACCGTGTCATACAGATGACAGTTCCCTGGTGTCACAGTCATCCACCGTGACGGTGTCACTAATGTCTCGCTCACTCCACTCCAGGGGGGTGCCTTATTCTTTTGGGGTCTCATACACCGATATCCAACTAAGTGGTAACCTGGCATGGTGGTGGCACAGGCGCACAACCACACCTGCATGAAAGGCGGCGGTTTTGGGAGGCTCCTTGGGTGTGCTACAGTATACCTCCTGATCAGCGTTGGCAAAAACTACGCCATCGCCTGTGCACGCTGCTGCTCTGGCCGGAGCTGCTGCAGCAGTCTGAGAGTCTGAGAGTTGTGCCTGCGTCGCCGACAAAAAGAGCTGGGTTCAGAATATGTGTACAGAGTCCATTAACCTGAGCGCTGCTGCTCGCCCCAAAGGCTTGGCTGAAACACTTGAACTTGTGCTGTGTGCAGCAGCAGGCATGCCATTTTTTTGTTGTTGCTTTTTTGTCAACTATTTAGCTAGCGCTGCTGCTGCCGCACGGCCGCGGCCAGTGTCACGAGGAGGCGGCACACGTGCTTGTGGTGCTCTTTCCAGTGCGCACTCTGGCACTCGCGGCAGCCGCTGCAGTAGCGCGTGAAGCCGCACTTGGCGCATGCCCGCAGCTTGGCAGGGCGCCCGGCGGCATCGGTGCTGCCACCCGCCGCAGCCACCTCCTTGACCAGAACCGTGCAGCAGTAGGCGCACCAAGTAGGCTTGTTCTTGCTGCACGGCCGTGTTGTAATTGCCAAATTGCCAAATAAGTGGTCTTGGTCGGGTGTAGGTCAGGGCGTGCAGCATTGTTCAGGCACAGCAGCATCGGCGGTCACAGGAGCGGTGTCAGCGACAACGACAGTCGAAGCGACCATGGGGGTGGCGCGGTGGTGGCGCAGAGGTGGCGTAGCGCCAGCGGCTGCCGCGGTGGCAGCACAAACGGGGCCCGCCCACTCTTGTCCAGGCAAGGTGCGCCTCCACGTCACATGCAAGTCGATATCATGATGGCAGCAAGTCCACTACACCACGTGTAGTACTCGCACTTACAGCTCATGCTCAAGCGCTGCCCTTCAAGTTCCTGTGCACAGTCCAATGCATGTTGCGCATGCCATGGGTCCAAAACACCAACGGTTACCCACCTGTGGGCCGGACAACTGCTCAGTGACTGGCAGGTAGTACTACCGTGGCAGCATGTCAACCAGATTGTCCCCCCAACCGTCCCCCGCCAGAGCCGTGGCCTCCCGCAGCGCCTCTGGTGGCAGTGTCCTCTTCAGATCTGCCACCTTCCGGCCGGCGAACACGTCTGATGCCATGCGTGGGGGTCTTGCTTGCTCGCAACTTTGCCGCACACCAACACACACTGGGGAGCCACCACCGCGGGAGCGGCCACCACCACTGGACCACAACGAGAAGCGAGCGGGGCGTCCGAGTGGGCAGGCCGGCCCGCCATAGGATATACCGCCGTCTGGAGTCCCTACCTCATGCTCTGCATCCTCACGTCTCCATTACTGCTCCAACGGCACGTGCGAACGACGCCACAAACTTCAACTCACAAACAACTTCAACTCGCAACCGGACGAAATTCGCAGCTCGCACACACGGCAGGGGATGGAGATCGGCGTTGGTGGCGCGGCGCTGGCCGCCGCAGCAGCGCTCGTAGGGCCCGCAGTCGCAAACAATCGTGGGGGGCCCGTAGCAGCAGCAACAGCCGGCAGCTGTTCATCGGTTCCTCACGGTGAGCTTGGTATTCCGCAGAAGCGGCGAAAATGCGTGCACAAGGAAGAAGAAGAAGCGCGTTGCACTCGCGACTCTCGCTTCGCAAAGCGGCGAGCTGCAGGTGGTTGATGTACGTGCGCGCGCACCGCCGCCGCTGCGTCTACCTTCGTCGTCCCACTGCAGGCCGAGCATGTGTACAGCCCATTTTGACATTTTTCCTGATGCAGCGCCTACTAAGCCGCAGCAGAGTCAGCGTCACGCGTCCTGCTGCTGTGTTTTAGGCGGTGCTGCGGGCCGCATGTGGGTGTGTAAGGGTGTGCCGCTACCGGCTACGGCAGGCTACTGGGCAGCTGCGTTTTGTCTCTCGCCTGGTGCCTTCGTGATTTCGTCACGAGCACATGAAGACCTGCCGGAACGCTTTGTATACGCAAGCAGCAGGGCGCCTTTCAATTGGCCAGCAATCGCCCTTTCCGCGCGATATTGCGCTGGTGTACAACACACGGTGTCACACCTTCACACCGCTGCTGGTGTTGCTGATGCTACTGCTCCGCTGTCCACAGGAGCAGTCCTTGGACCAGACGGCTTCAATGTGTGGCGAGCCGCCCTAGAGTTCCTGGTACCCAGCAAGCACTACTTACAGGTATGGAGCAAGGCTGCAGAGCATGGCTCTTGCGACCGGATGCTAAGCTAACCTTTTAACCTGGGTCATTGTCAGACCTCAGGCGGCAACAGAACTTGCCCGTCATTTTACGGTATTCCCGTGCTCGCGTTGCCTGCCAGTTGCCAAAGCAAACTCGGAAGGTCGGCAAAGCCCAGTTACAGCAGTGGCTAGGGCGAGACTGTAGGCCAAAGCCTGTGGGGTGTCGCACAACTCACGTCTTCAACCACATCAGCAGTCATCGCTTCGAATCCACATGATAGGGCACAACATACCCCCACCCACTTAACAGAGGCAGATGCACGACGCAACAGTGCCACCTGCAGAAATCAACCTTGTGTCATTGTGTAGTAGTAGTACTGCTGTGTAGCAGCGCCAGAGTTTTGGTACGTTTGTGACAGAGCCCAGCCCTTGGATGTGCTGACTGCCACATGACGTGTTGGCGAAGTGGTGGTGATCACCTGGTGTGTGAACACCTGTGTGATCTTTTCTGTCATCACCTTGTGAGGCACTTTCAGGCACGGAGCGCACTGGTCTCATGAGCCCGCAAACAAAAGAAAGTGGCGGCGGTGGCAGCAGCAAACCCACACGGTCGCCACCAGAGCAATGTTGTCATGTTGTACCACCTCAGACAGCGGACAGGCAGCCACGCAGCAGCACCCACACCACCGGCCATGGCTGCTGAAGGCTCGCTCACTGGTACACAACAACGTTGCAAAGCAGCAGGTAGCCTGGCGTCTCAGCTGTTTGGTTGCCAAGTAGCATAGGTGTGGGTGGGCAGTGGTTCCAACAGGCACAGCTGTTGTGTGGGCGCTTTTGCTCAGCTATCGCAGTGGCAGTTTCCTGTGTGGATTTGTGCAAAACCAATGTGATACTGTAGGGCGCTTCTTCATCTAACACCAGGTTTTGGCGAGTGCCGCAGCATTCATGATGTGCATTACCGTGCTCTTGGCAGGTTGTAGATGCCCCTCTTACAAGCAGTAAGTGGCACCCTGCCGTATGCTGTACTTTTTGTTCTTGCCGATGGTGACACCTCAGCGTGTGCTGGCACACGTGGCCTCACATGCGGCGACCTGCTGCGCAAATGATGCTTGGAGGCGCTGAGCTGCAAAGCGCCTGCAATGCACATGGCAGTGCTGCAGGGGTGTGATAGGGCTGCCCTGAACCTCTTGCTGGCTCACTTACGACGCCGCGCTGTCATCTGTGGGGTGCCCAGCAGCTGCAGCCGCCAGTGATTCAAAAACTTGCCGCATCAGGCTCAATGCGTGTCAGATACTACGTCGACACAGGCGGTAATGATTGGACGATACAAAGCCTGCGCACAAACAGGGCACTACTTCATCCCACACACATCCCTCCAACATACCCACTTGCCCCTCCCTCCCCAACGCCTGTCCACGCCACCGCCACCCTCACCACCCCCGCCGCTGCTGAGCACCTACAGGCAGCGCCCGTGTCCCACCAGTGGCGCCAGCTCTACGCTGCCCTGCACTGCGACGACCGTCACACCTCCGTCACCGCCACCTCCCTGCCCCTCCTCCAGTGGGCGCACGCCAATGGCGCCCCCCTGTATGCCTCTCTCATGGACGCGGCAGCGGGCACGGGGAACGTGCAGGTGCTGGAGTGGCTGCACGCGGCAGGGGTGCCCGGCCACTACACAGTCTGCAAGTCCGCGGCCGCCGCAGGCCATCTGGAGGCCCTCCTGTACCTCAACGCCAATGTGTGCCGCTGGGACAGCCAGACGTGTGCGGCGGCGGCGGGCGCCGGCCAACTGCACACGCTGCAGTGGCTCAGGGACGGCGGGTGCGACTGGGACGAGTGGACTTGCACGGCCGCTGCGGAGGGCGGCCACCTGGACGTGCTGCGGTGGGCACGGACCAATGGTTGCGGGTGGAGTACGTGGACCTGCGCTGCGGCTGCGGGTGCCGGCCACCTGCGCGTGCTGCGGTGGGCGGAGGTTAATGGGTGCCCGCTGAACGTGCAGACGAGCACGGCGGCGGCACGTGCTGGGCACCTGGTGGTGCTTCAGTGGGCGCGGCGGCATGGCTGCCCGTGGAATGAGGCCACCTGCAGCTCCGCGGCCAGGCATGGACACCTGCTGGTGCTGCAGTGGGCACGCAGCCAGGGCTGCATCTGGGACGAGCACACGTGCAGCAGCGCGGCACAGGGCGGGCACCTGCAGGTGAGAGCGCTTGGCTGCTCGCAGTGCTGAGACTCTTGGCAAGATACAACAAGCAACCTGTTGAAGTTGCAGCTTCCGGAGACTCACGTTGTTGTCCACACAGGACGAGATGTGCAGGTTCTCAGCGCCCTGTGCCATAGGTAGTGTGCCCATGTGCAGAAGCAGCTTGGTGCGCTTGCACCTTAGTTGTGAGCACACAATTGTCAAGAGCGATTGCATTTGTACAGTGTTGACGTACAAACGTGCGCATGCGTTCATGCAATGGTGCCCTTACCCTCACCCGCTGGTTTGCGATGAGGTTACCATATTTGCTGTGCTTCTGCAGCCCCGACATTTCAAGCGCATATGTGTCTGCATGTGTTGCATGTGTCATCTACTACTAGTAGTACTTCGAAGTATGCTCGTCCAAGTCCAACACACTGCCTGTCGTACCCGACCGACATGAACCTGTGACCGCTGCCTTGCGACACGAACCTGTGGCCGCTGCCTTGCCAGTTGGCCCAGTAGTAGTATGAATACTGCTGGCTAAGCACACCTCAGCAGCTGTGGATTTGACAGCAAGCCACTCGTGCTTCTGAAGTACAGTACTGCCTTTTGCAGTATTACGTCAGACACTCAGGCGCCCACATCATCTCATCCGCCTTCGCGCCGCACTGTGCTGTGCATGTATGCCTGCCCCACACTGGTGTGCCCAACCGCAGGTGCTGCAGTGGGCGCGCGCCCACGGCTGCCGGTGGACAGCAGCAACGTGCAGCGCCGCGGCCGGCGGCGGCCACCTGGGCGTGCTGCAGTGGGCGCACGCCAATGCCTGCCCCTGGGACTCCCAGACCTGCAGCCAGGCCGCGGCAAATGGTCACCTGGGCATCCTTCAATGGGCAAGAGAGAATGGGTGCCCCTGGAATGAACACACGTGCGCGGACGCGGCGTGGACCGGCCACCTGGAGGCGCTGCAGTGGGCACGGCAGAATGGGTGCCCGTGGGACCCGCAGCAGTGCCTGTGGCGCGCCATGGGGGAGGCTGTGCGCCAGTGGATACAGGACAATGCATAACAGTCCCACTGTAGATTTGCTTGGGTAGGGCGACTCAGTGTGCTAGGAGCTGCTGCGCTTGGGGTGGTTGGTGGCTAAGTAGTGGCACCGCCGTAGCACCATCTGTAAGGTGACTTTCTGGCTTTCCCCTGTGCAGTTATTTATGGTGCTGCTGCCACACAGTGTGGCCATTGAGGATAACCCCGACTGTCCGCATGCATCTTGACAAATGTGGCAGCATGCATGCTGCACCAGCTGTTCCTGGTGTTGCCATTGCATCCGCCGCGACTCGACTAGTGCAAGCGCACCTAAACCAGCTGCTGGTGACACCGCACCAGATGGCCTTACCTGTGTGAGCTGGTAGGTCCCGCACACCTGTAGGTCTTCCCAGCTGCTGCTCCACTCATGACACATACACCTTTCATGAAAGGTTAATAGTAAGGTGCCCCCCCACTGCTTTCTGTACAGTGCACTTTGCACGTGTTGTGCCCTCGCCTCGCCTACTGTCAGTGTGTGCGTCCACATGTGTACACATGTGAGGTAGGGCTTTCACCTATGTGGCACTCGGTGCACTATGCTGCTGCTGAGTACTGACTGCCGCTGGCACTGGGCAATATAGCTTGGACTGCTTGACCGCCTGTGAAGAAACTGCCTGTGGTCTCGTGCAGCATGGGCCCCCCTAAAACCGTCTCAGGGCCCTAGGGGAGCCGGGGGGAGAAGGCGAGAGCACACGCGCTGCTGAGCACACACGAACCCCAAAAAAAACGTTTCAGTTTAACGCAAAAAATTGCCGAAACTGCGAGCTGGATAGAGCCTTGCCCGACTCCAGAACTCCCCCCCTCCTCCCTCTCTCTACGGTGCTGCTGTGGAAGGGAGAGGCAGCAGTGCAGCGCGGGGTGTGTGGCTCTCACTCTCAGCAGCTATCCGAGGGATTGTTTGCGCAAGGCATCAGGTAAGCCCCCCCCCCCCTTGGTTTGTTTGCCTGGCTATTGTCCGCTGCTGCTGTTTTCACTTGGGGTGAAAAGCTTCGCTGCCGCTGCCGCTGCCGCGGCACGGTGTGTGCCCGGCTGCCGTCACCTGCTGCAGCAGCGGGGGCTGGTTTAGATTCAGTCCGCATACCAGCGACGAAAGGGAGGCAGCCGCTCGCAACAGGGCGTGGGGCTCAGAATCCAAAGGCAGAGCTCGAGGTGGTGCACTGCAGAAGCCGAGTAGTGATGTCCTGCCTGCGTCGTCGTCGTGCCTCTCGCAGCCCACAGCAGACGCAGCAGTAAGGCATCTTCGATCAGCATCACCACCAGCACAGCACCAACGTGGAAGCGGTCGCTGCCGACGCTAGCCGCCGCACACTCGTGTCATCATGTGTCTGCCAGCACCGAGCACACACTGCTGCATGCTGGCGCTGCTGCCGCCGTCAAGGCGACCCATTGCAGTGCATGTTGCAACCTCTGTTGGCACGGCACTCGCCTGTCCCGTTGCCAGCGTGCCACACCTGACCGCACAGCACCTGCACACCTCTTGCTGCTGCTGCTGCTGGTGCTGGTGCTGCTGCTGCTGCTCCTGCTGCTGCTGCTTTCGAACAGAACGTAGGCAGTGTGGAGCAGTCGCCGAAGCCCGGACGGCCCCGTCCGCTGCTGAGCACAGCTGCTGCTGGTCAACTCACCGCTGCTAGAGAGAGCTCGCGACTGGCACACTACTGAGCACCAATGAAGTTCACTCTGCAGGCAAGACCCCGAGTGCTAAAATTTTTGGTTGCAATGCTTTGTCAAAACTTCAAAATTACAAATTGTTTGTCATCTGGCTCCTTGCTCTACTCAGTTGGCCGCGGCCGCAGCTGCCGTACACGCCGTGCAATACTGTTGTTGACGCTGTCGTTACGTGGTGTGTGCAAATTGTTGTCTCTGACAACGCAGCCGCCGCATTTCATTCACCCGGGGCCTCACTAGCCCACCTGTGCCAGCAGCCTTGTTGCCTGTTCACACAAGCGTGAGTGGGTGCCACACAGACTAGTGTCACTTGCATCAGTGGCAGTGCAGTGATCATCGTAGCTGTTGAAGCGTGAACAGTGAAGGCAAGCCCCGCACACAGACTCCTGACACGCACATGGCCTTGCGCGCCAAAGCTGTGCCCCAGACCTTTGGTGGTTTCCTGCAGCTCCCATAGCCTGCAGCTGCATGCCCGCTCCTGTGGGTGCCCACTCCTGTGGGTGCATGAGCAAATGCCCTGTACCTGGACGCCTTGCAGCGTGTCAGTTGCACTGGTGTGTGTCGTGCATGTAATCTGTGATTTGGCATCCACTGGTGTGCATATGTTGCACTTGCCTTGTGCCTCTCGCGTGCCACCGTGCCTGTGCCACTGACTGCGGGCGGCGCCGGGCGTAACGTTTGTGTCATGACACGTACTTCAAGAGGTGGTTAATTCTGAGGGCACTGCCAGCTGACATAATGTGCACCAATACCACAGCTTGCGCACGTGGCAGCACACGCTTGAAGTGGGCGTTGCTCACTGCCTCTGTATCACCGGCCGCTACGCCAACTGTGCTACCCGCTGCAGGCGGTACTGGCGGCGGCGGTGTGCGCAGTGGGGTGCGCTCAGGACCTGGTTGACCTGATACAGCCTTGCACGCCACAGGGCGCGGTATGCGATGGGGAGGGGGCCTACTGCTGCCCCTGCTACCACTATGACGACACACAGTACAACCCTGTCTGCATCAATGTGGACGCAGATGTGAGTGTGATGGCTGCTAGTGCGCACATGATTCCTCTATTATCAGCAGTATTGGCAGCGATTGCAGTACAGCACGGCTGCGGCTGCTGCGCACGGGTGATTTCTCTTGTACATTCATAGCTGGCATGAATGCTAATGGTTGCAGTACACTGCGCATAGAGCTCGGCACGGGCTGTGCCAGGACGTGTGCTGATGTGAGCTCGGCAGCAAGTGCCCTGTGAATGCACACGCCTTGCGCAGGGTGCTGCTCACCACCAGACACTGCCGCCACACAACTGGGTGATGCAGGGTGTTGCTGTGTTGCTGGCGGCGCTGGCAGTGCAACTACCAGTATCAACAGCTGTTATGCCCTCGTACAAGGGGGAAAGTGGTAAAAGCTAGTGCTGCTGCCTTCACATAAGGTCCGACATGGTGCAAATGTATGCAAGGTAAGCGGGCTGGCCTAACCTCCTGCCTGCTGTGTCACTGCTGGAATAGCATCGCTGCCACTGCTGCCACTGCGGAGCGCAACTGCTGCTGCTGTTAACATGTTGAGCAGTGCTGCCGCCACTCTGCTGTTGAGCAGGTCAGGAACGTGTGTGTAACAACCTTTGTGCTACGTGCAGTGTACATGTGTACAGTACAAACATGTACATGTGTGTGGGAATACATCCACCATTACTGAAGTAGACCTTTAAGTCACTTACTGTACTAACAATAAATATTGCTCCCGCTGCTGGTTCAACAAGCACTGCTACCGCGGCTGCTGCTGCTGCGGAGCACTGCGAATTTCCAACTTCCCAACTTGTAAACCAAAGGGACAATCAACATGCTAATAATACTTGCAAGTACTTTTTTGCTGCTGCTGCTGACCACCACTGCCGCTGCTGCGTGTGCTGCTGAGCAGGGCAAGAACATGTACTCCTCGTGCTGGTGCGATGAGACACCGCTGTGCGGCGGCACGCTGACGTGCCCCTCGGATGGCTCCAAGTGCGGGCAGACCATCACGGCCACCTCCCGCTGTGGGGAGGCGCTGAGTGCTACCTGCGCTGCCTGTCCCACTGCGGCGCCCACCACGCCCGGCCCCACGCCTGCGCCGACACAGGTGAAGTAGGCCCACAGGACCTACTAGCAGTACACTCTAGACAGTCATGTACTACTCAAGTAGTGGTGTAGTGTATACTTCCAAGTACTTCAGCAGTATACTAGAGGTACATGAGAGCGTCAGGGGCTTGGTTGCCAGGTGCAGGCAGGGGGAGTGAGCGCGCCGTTCTGTGTTGTGCACCGAACGGGGACTGCCCTGGCAGGTTGAGCCAAAGCTTGGCGCCAGCTCGGGTAATTGATGCTTGTTGCATTACCTTGTTAAATATACAGATTAAAAAATGCTGCAAGAAGTATTACTAGTGGCTGACGGCGCACTACTTCCAGTATGCCTATAGCTATAGGGGCCACATGCGGCCAGCATTCCATGATACTTGGGTAATACCTGGGTTGTATCAGTGCAACTCGATGCGACTACAGTACCGGTACTACACTGGTACTTATTGGTACCTGGCATTAGCAAATGCCAGGATTTACGTGTGCCACATGAATCATGTGTATCGCAGGAGTGAACATTATGGTAGCGTGCAGATGCGGCCCCACAATTGGTGCATGGACGCCTCGTGTGTCCTACTGTAGTGCCATGATAACAGTACCGCGCACCACATTCAACCTACACTGTACAGTGTCGGCGCTGTGGTAAGTATCACAGGCTTTTTCGAAGTACTCGGAGTGGTATTGTGGTTGCTGTATGCTGTGTTCATATACGGCTTGCACGTACCCATTCTGAGCATGTCGGTACCAACGTAGAGTTTGAGGATATTTTCGGTTCAATGTGTTACAGATGGCTAGCATGGGCAACTTGTGCCAGGTACATGGGTGCGCTCGTACAGCAGTGCCGGCATACAAAACCCCGCCACAAACTTGCTGTGTACCACACTACAACATGATGTAGTAGACTTCGGGTATATACTTCAGGAACTGTATACTTCAGAAGTACATAAACATGTACATGAGTCATTTTACTGGAAGTATATTTAGGCAGTGCAGCCTGCAGCGCGCGGGTCGCCACAGCCGCTACCTGCTCCACCACCAAGGAAGTCGCGGCGGCCCAGCTGGTTGGTTTCGCAGTCGTGTATGGTGTCTGGTACACAGGCGGTGGGTGTGAGCAGCTGCACGTGCCAAGTGCATGTGACCACAAGCATATACTCCGAAATATACATTATACCTGTACAGTAGACACAACGCTAGGGTGGGTGCCGCCACATTATGGAGGTCACACGCCACACATGAAACACTGCGTTAGCATACTCATGGGCCTGGCGCTGGCATGTGCGGCTGGTGCCGAGCGCCTGCTACTGTTCTAGCACTGCTGAGCACTGCTGCTGCTGAGCACTGCTGCTCCTGCTGCTGCTGCTGCTGAGCACCACCGCGGCTGCTGCCACTGTGTATGTGTACATGTGTGCAGGCGTGTGCGCTGCAGTGCGTTGCCAGCGGTGTGATAGGCGAGTGCTCCACCCGATCCCTCGGCATTGGAGAATTTGTCCCTACCGCTGGCATCACAACAGCGTGAGTGGCTTTCACAGCAAGCACTTGTACTCATGCCTCATGTGTTGGTGCTTGCATCGTGTGACCCGTGCCCTGACTCCTGGGGACTGAGTCATTACTGCTGGCGTCTCTCAGGGGGAACCGAGTTTGCCACGAAAAAATGCGCTGTATTCTGTGGAGTGTGCTGCAGGCACTGGGTACACATAGAAGGGCATGGCTACCTAAACTGGAGTACAACCAAGAAGTACGATGCAGACAGTAGCTTTGTTGCCAAACACCCTCTGAAGTGGTAAACGTCATGCAGTTTGGGCGTATTGATGCTGCACTGATGCATACGCCACTGGTGGTGTTTCCCCCCCAGTGACATGGTGCGCTGCACCGGCATTGTGGTTATTGTTTCTGAAGTACTTCTGAAGTATTTTGCAAGCACATGCTGCTGAGGTGTCTGTGCAAGCACACACAGTGACAGCACCCACCCTGCAGTGGGGCCGGCCGCGCACGGCTGCAACAGCCTGACGCACTTCTTACCACCATATGATGAGTATGGCAGAGTGCATTGTCACCTCCCCCTCTTGCTCAATATTGCGCTAGCTGCCAGCAGACTATCTCTACAAACTTCACAATGACCGGCGCGTGTACTTCAACTATTATGTCACTTCAAGCGGTGCGGAAGCATGAGCACTTATGGGCACATGCATGTCAGCCGTATGACACAGCATGTGATCTCTCCCACAAGTCCTGACGCAGCCAGTGTCTGAAGACTGCCAGTACTCACTGATGCATGTATGTGGCACCAAACACCATCGCACCCTGCTAAGCACCACTGCACTCCACCCAAGACTGAGTTGGTTGCACATGGTCAACCACTGTTGTGTTGTCCGATCCATGCATGCTGCTGCATGATCAGGTGCTCCACCGATGTGGCGGGCTGCAAGTGCATCATCCAGTCCACCGCAGCAGGACGTGAGTGACTGTTAACTCCTGCTGAGCAGCACTGCCGTGCTGCTGAGCACTTCTGCTACCGGTGCTGCTGCTGAGCACTCCACTGCTGCTGCTGAGCACTGCTGCTGCTGCTGCTGCTGCTGCTCAGCACGCCCGCTGCTGCTGCTGCTCAGCACTGCCGCCACTGAGCATAGCTGCCTCTCACCGCTGCTGCACAGTGCGGTGCACCATTTCATGCTTGATCTATCCAGTGGCAGCAGTACCGCTCACCAGCACCTTCTGCTGGCACCACCGCTGGTATGCACGGGCACCTCCGATACTGGCTAGTACTTTGTACTAGCTGTGGTACCGCCACATGCTACCCTCTCACTGTGGCACGTTGGAAAATCACAGTCTCACAAAAGCACCCAGCGCCACCGCTACCGCTGGTAATCAGCCCGTCAACCTGCCACTGACTCTCCCAGGCCATGCTCCCCCCGCCCCTGCACCGACCGTCGGTGTTGTTCGCGTGCGCCACAGTGTGCAGCGCCAGCAACCAGTGCAGCCCGCCTGGCAGCTGCCAGTGCTTTGCCAGTGGCTCCGGCGCGGTGTGCAGCAATGTGCCGCTGATAGAGCGCCCTGTGGGCTTCCAGATACAGGGGCTGGGGTGTGCGGAGAAGAACTGCAATGCCATCAAGCCCAACGGCCAGGCCGGTGAGTGCTGCCTGTGTGTACTTCGAAGTATATTGTACACAGCTGTTGCAGGACACACAGGTGTGAGCCAGCAGATGCTAGTGCATGGTGCATGCCAGACGGCAAGTACCAATGGTTTTGTGGCTCTTGGCATTGCCGCTTGTCAGCCGGGTGCTGTCCGTGCGTGTACTCTCAGACACACGCAGCCATCTAGCTAGTACATACTACTAGTAGTACACCTTGAGTAGTACTGCCACTTAACACTAGTAGGGGCATGTTGCTGTTGGTGCGCATAGCCTTGCTTTGACCACCGTATGCATGGTATGGGATGCAGATGGGGTAAATTGACACTGCAATGCCATTGAGCCTGGCAAGTACTAGTGGGTGCCACATGCCCATTCACTTTCAGTGCACCAGTGATGTGGCATACAGCCACCCGACGAATAAGACATTCCGAAGTACCTTCGCTACTGGTATTTTAGTACCTCTGTCTACTTGACCCACCGCTTAGTGCTACCAGTGCTGGCATGGCAACCGGCGGCAGGCAGCACAGAAACATGGACAGGCAGCAGCTGCTGCAGTGTAGGGCACACTAGACTTCAACTAGCAGCAGCAGTCTTCAACTTGTGTACTTCGCATGTGACAATCCTGTTTTCACCGGTGCTTGCACTCCCTTGCTTTGCTGCAACCGCCACACTTGCCTATGCGCTACCCCCAGGTGCGTGCTGCCCCATCAGCTGCAGGTAGACCCGCCTATCCCCAAGTGCGGCACACACCGCAGGGTGAGGCATGCCGCTGGCATTTCCATCGAGCAAAACCCCAACCAGATGCCACGACGCCATATGTGCCGCTTCTGTAGCAGCCATCAGATGCCCTCAGAGCGTGTGCCTGCAAGCACAAGGGTCCTGGCCTGGCGTGCCTGCCAGCGCGCCACAGTGTGTTGACCGCCGCACCGCGAACCTTAAAACACACACACACACACACACACACAACACCACAGGATTGGTATGCCCTCCCGCTGCTGCCAGTGCTGCTGCCAGTGGAGTCCTGGAGGGTCAAGACCCGCCTGGGGTACCCCTTGCGCTGGCCCCAATTTGTGTCGAAATTCGCTGAGAAAAAGAGCCCGCCGCTGCCGAATGAAGTGTTGGAGCACTGAGAGGCAGTAGTGGCGGCGGAGGGGGGTGCGTCTGCTGCTGCACCTGCTTAGGAGCAGACCGCCATGGGATCCGTTGCCGAGCGATTTGTTTGTGCACAGTGAGGGAGATTGCTTCCGGCTGTCATTGTGTGCGTGATGTTGCATGTGTCGCTTGCCTTACTAGCGTGTGCCATGGCCCGACTTTCAACGCCCCCCCCCCCCCACCCCGCTGTTCAAGCCATTAGACGGTGGTGGGCAACAAATGAAAATGAGGTGGTGGTTGCCAACCATGTTGTTTTTGTTGACCTGCTGCCGCTGTGCACGTTGTGTTGTTCTGCAGTGGTATTGCGTCGCACCGGTATGTGAGGAGGTTGGTGGCACAAGAAGTCACTGACAGTGCAGAGCTGGTGCCTGATGTCTCAAGCGTGTGCTCAGCAGCATGTGTGCATGCATGTGTGCCCAGTGTTTGCGTGAAAGAAACCTAACAGGTTGTTGCAAAGCCCAGAAACTGCCATGGCTGGAGCAAATGCCAGGCCGAAACCCGTGGGGCGATTCGTGCACCTGGTCAACCGCGCGTGCGTGTGTGTGGTAGCGCAGCAGGCATGACCGCACGGATGCTGGGCTGAGCATTGAGCACTTTAGCCTTGTGACCACTCATGTGGTGTAGTACAGGGTCCTGCATGCTGTCGACATTATGTCATGTGCAGACCTGTGTGCACTTGCACATGAGCTGCATTGACTCATACAGTTGCCAGCGCAGGGCTGCTCTTGCCAGCTGCCAGCCCCTCCTCCACTTTTTTGTGTGTGAGCTAGGCCGTGCCCCACTGACTCAGTCAGGCGTTCGCAGCAGCAACATACAGACACACACACATGCAGTCAACAACGAGAGCGGTGGCATACGCTCAAGTCACTTGTGAGTCAAGTGAGTTGATCATCAACATGGGTGGCAGACTTGATTAGAGTCATGTGTGTCCATTTGCATGTGCGTGCCTGTGTGTCAGCACTGTCTCTTCACGCGGAAACAATGCTGGTGGCGCACCCAGTGGCCGCTGCCATTGGCACGAGGTTTGTGGTATTGCAAAAGTTGAAGTCTGCAATTTCAACCTCTGCTGAAACGTGGGACACACCGGCGCAAGCCAACAACACCAGGCATGAGTCGCTGTGTTGGAGCTTCAGGGTGCCATGCTAGCAACAGCACGTTCCTCCTCTGTGAAGGACGGCACCCATGCTGCTCACAAGAGCGGCACTGCTCCGCCGACAAAGCACTTCGAAAGGGTTGCCGCAGTGCAACGAGCAGCAGTGCCCAGGTGCACCAGCATAGCTGTGTTGTCGTGGGGCCTACACCAAGCCGTCTGACTGCCCACTGCAGTAGCAATGGCACTGCCCAGCAGCACGACGAGCGTCACCATGCTCTGCTGTGCAGACACACATGCAACACGCAGCATGGTTTCGTGCGATGTAGCATGATACTCACAGGCACTGCCTTGGCAACCACGGCCAGGCCTGCTGCTCAGTGTGCACACTGCCAGGGCCTGTGTATACCTGTTCCTGCTCAGCGGAGGTTTTGCTGCTCTTGTTGCGCATTGGGGTGGGTGCTAGCCACACGTTTTGGGGGTGACGACATCGTGCTGACACGTTCTGAGGCACCGCAGCAGCGTACCAGCTGGTTACGGCCATGCGCTGGAATGGGCAAGGGACATGCCGCTGCTGCTGCGTCGCCAGTGTGATCGATCATGTGTCTTGCTTGGCGCTTACTATGTGGTCACGGGTGCTAGGGGGGGTAGGGGCTGCCTCTCAACGCTGCCTGGCGCTCCTGCTGCCTTGCCAATGCCACCTTGGCGTCTTCAACGTTGCGCACCGCACGCAGCAGCACGCCACCTTACAAAAGCACAACATTGTGAGAGGTGGGTGGAACAAAGTTGATGCAGTGGTCAGGCAATACACAGTGCTCAGCAGCGAGCAGCAGCCCGCACTAACTGCAGCAGCAGTGCTTGCCAGCAGCATCAGCAGCAGCAGCGGGGCCTGTCGCTATAGTCTTGGGTCTTATCCAGCACACTGGAGTTGTGCGGTGTAGTGAGTTGAGTATGTAAAGTGCTGTGACTGCTACCGTGACCAGCAGTAGTGGCAGTGGCGGCAGCACTTGCAGTAAGCGAGCCAAGTGTGCACACGCTAGTATGTACTTGAAGTATTGCATAGGAAAGAGGCACCAGGGCGCCGCACAATGCGGTTGCACGCGGCAGCAGGCGGCACTGCACTGAGCACAACGAAGTAAGGCGCATCCAAGGTGTAAGGCGGAGTGGTGTCAGGCGCCTGACACCCTGCACTCAGCTGAGGCCTGCACTGCACCAAATCGGACACTGTGTATTGTGGTATATCATGCGACGTTGTGGTATGTATGGTATGGTTTTGTTGTAACTGTATAACATACTTCGGAAGTAGTTCATACTTCAGAAGTATCTACATCAGTACGTTGCACTTGTAGGGAAGACAAGCACATTTTCATGCTCAAAAAGCGATACTAGAGCGTGCATGGTGTGCAAATGCATGTATCTTACGTGGTACACAATATGGCTTGCGGTGTACTTCTAGTACTTGATGACGTACCTGTAAACGTCATAGAAGTATATACTACCAGGTACTACAATAGTACTTCGAGTACACATGAAATGTATACACATCTACATGGTGCGAAGTAAAATGAAAATGCAATTAAGGCAGGTGCGGCACAGTGACGTAGCACCTGTGGACAAAACTATTTCACACGTATTCTAGTATCATCATCCTGTGCTGGACAAACTCACCGAGCGCATCCAGCTGCCCCATGCTCAGGCGTTGCAGGTCCTGTGCACACCACAGCAGGTGTTGCGGCTCAACAGCTGCAGCCGCCGCCTCAGGGCTCAGCTGCTCCAGATCCGCCTGCGCTCATCAAACGCACTGTTGTTAGTCCATGTGATTTTCATGTCAAAAGACATACTTCAAGTATTTATAAACTTCGTTCAGCTGTGTAGTTTGTGTGTGCATCATGTGGGCTGATGTGACGCACTGCTGCTGCTTCTGCCCAAGGAATCACGGCTGCGAAGTCACCATGCCGTGCACATCAACTGCTACTCACCCATGGGCATGATGCTAGACAGGCAATCGTGTCATGTTCCAGTACAAGCCAATAACTGTAACGCACTACTTCAGCTGCTTTGGTCCAGCTGCCAACTCCCCCACCACAGCCAACAACACCGCCGCAGCATACCAAGCTTCGCACCCTCACCAGCTCCAGGAACATCAGAAAGCTTTCGGCTGGTTTTATGCCGCTTGCAATTGTGGCAACTGGGAAGTTGTTGTTGCTAGCTCTCCCCACGTGGTTAGCAGGCACATAGCAGGGGCATTCACACCGGCATTCTGCTGTGCAGCTGGCACCGCCGCTCCCACCCTTCCTGCCACAGAACCATGAAATTAGGGAGCACATGCAAAATTAAGCAGCTCATGTGGCCTGCACAGATATACAAAATGATGCCCTAAATCAGTCACTCAGCGAGTGAGTGAGTTAGGGCATCGTGCTATATATCTGAGCAGACCACATGAATGAGTGACTTATTTAGTTATGGTATATATCTGAGCAGATCACATGAGTTGCTGCGACACTCACTCACCTGCATCCTGCTTAGCATCTCCACGGCCGCCGCCGCTTCGCCGTTGGCACCGCCGCTGACGCTGACGCCAGCGCGACCACCAGCATCCAAAACCGCAGCAGCTGGAACCGCCTCAGCAGGAGCAGGCATCAGCCCAGCCCTAAGCCTCTCAGCATACGTTGGTGCTGGTGCCGATAGCACCGCTGAGGCCCATGCTCCTGCGGCTGCTGGTGGTGGCGCCGCCGCTGCTGTGGCTGTTGATGGCGCAAGCACTGGTGCCGTCATTGGCACAGACGCTGCTGCTGCTGCTGGTGCTGCTGCTGCTGTTGGTGGTGGCAGCGGCAGTGTCGGCGCAACCAACGGCTCTTGTCGGTGCAGCCCTGGCGGCGGGCGAACCATGCCAAACATAGCCTGTGTACCTGCCGCTGCTGTGACTCCCAAAGGGACCGCAGCATTGAAGTTGCTGTTGAAGTTGCTGTTGAAGTTTGGGCTGCTGATGTTGGGGTGGAGCCCTCCTGCCCAGAGCGTGTCCCCAGTTGCAAAGGGCGTCCACCCTGCCACAGCCGAAGCATGCTGCTCAGCAGCTGTGCCTGCTGGTGGGGTTCCCAGGCGTTGCTGTGACTGTTGCTGCTGAGCAGGAGCAGCGTGCTCAGCAGCAGCAGCGGCTGCAGCGCCAGTGGCAGCGCCGTGGTGGTCACCACCGTTCTGCACAGGTGGCGAGGCATGACTGGGCAGTGGTGGTGACGGCACCCGTTGCGCAGCAAAGCCAGACTCATCACCACTGCTGGTGTCTCTGACAGCCGCTGTAGCGGGCACCACCGCTGGTGCAGCTGGTACTGCCGCTTCCATCTGTGTGGTGTGAACTTCTGCTGCTGAGCACGGCTGCCGTTGCTGCTCAGCAGCGGTACCCTGCGCTTCAGCTGGTGTCGCCGCTGCTGCCTCTGGTTCACTGCAGCTGGCACCGATGCTATCTGTGTTGGTTGCTACTGCTGCTGAGCGCTGCAGTGGCTGCTGCTGCTGCTGCTGCTGCTGCTGAGCAGGCTGGTGGATCTGCGGCTGCTGTCGCTTCTTCTTGCCCTGCTTTCTGGAACCAGAGGAACGTTCTCTGGACTGTTCTGCCAACTCTTCTGCACAAAGTTCCTGCATGAGGCTCGCCTGCCGCTCCACCGCCGCAGCCTCCAGCTCTTGCCATCTCTTTGCCAATGTGTCCACCATGCCCTGTACTGCTGCTTCCATTGCGATGCTGCCCCTGGTGCTGGTGGTGGCGGCTGTCCTGGCGTCTGCTGGAGTAGGCACCTGGCGCCGTGTCGGTGTGTGTGACGGGAACAAGTGACAAGCGGCAGCAAGGCGCACGTGCCATCAGCTGTCAGCCGTGCGGACTGCGCATTGGGGGCAGTGGCGCTGCTGTGATAAACGATGCTGGTGCATGCACAGGTGCCCCAGCCTCTGCTTCTGCTCCCTGTTGCAGAGTAGCAAATTGACTATGCAGGCCGGTGCGTGCGCCGCAGGCTCCGGCTACTGTCAGCAGAGATTGCTTTGTGCACGCACCTACTTGTGAAGTATGTGGCACGGGAGCCAAGTCACGTCATAACGTGCACCAGCCTGGCAGGCATGAAATGTTGTAGCACTCACTGAACTCCAATGCTACATACCACGCCACACGCACTAAGTGACCGCAAAACAGCCATCAGACTGATAGACACACCTGTAGCTCTAAAGCGCTGTTCCCGGTGCCTACTACGCTACGGTACCTGCCACAGCTGTACTACCTCTTCTCACTGTTTCACTTACTTCGCACTACAGCGCAGTAGTACTTACTGGTAATCATCAGTGGCCATCCCACGCTTCCCAGTCCCTCACTGACCAGCCTCTGACTGAAATTTTCCAAGTTTGACAAACTTCTGTTTGCACCTGTACAGTGTACATGAATTTATGCTCCTGCTGCACCGGCCGTCCCAGCACAATGCCACACAAAGCCATGTGACGGGGAGGTGCAACTGTTCAGGACGTGGCATGTGGATCGGACACACACCTGCTTGGAGCCGCCCTTGCTGCCGCGCTTCCGCTGCTGCCCTGCGCTTCCACCATGATGATGATCCAGGCATGCGCGGGCCAAAGGCAGTGGTGTCTGCACACGCCACATGCACCCCATACAAATGCAATGCAATTATGAGGTAAGCGGTCATGTTTGCCGGCCACGTGGTGGAAGCACAGCAGTGGTGCCCAGCGACAGGTTTTGAACTCTAGTCACTGATGTTGTTCCGGCTAGGTCAGTGGCACCAGCAGCGCCACGCACACCAGCATGCCGGCTGCTGGTGAGCAGCACCACGCCAGAAAAATTCAGAAGAATGGTTCTTGACAAGCATGCCAGGACTACGCTCAGCACCTGCGTTTTCCGCCTGTGCTCAGCGGTAGTACCTGGTGTGTGGTCAACAGGCGCAGCATGCATTCAGAAAGGTCTGCCCCTCACTGACACACATCATGCTACTGAAGTACGTACAGTAAACATACTTCATATACATATATGCTCAGCAGATGTGCCAGCAGCAGCACAACTGAGAGCGAGCGCACCTGCCCCCTCTTGTCCACCGCTGTTACGTCAGCGCCCGCTTTGATGAGCGCCGCTGCCACCGCATCACACTCTCCGCACGCATGTGCTGCCGCAGCATGCAGCGGCTGGCGGCCATCCTGTGCGGTGTTGGCAAGACAGTCGGCATGTTGGCATGCACTTTTGAGGTACAGTTGGACTTGAAGTTGAGGAGTTTTGGAACTTGAAGTTGAGGTGCTGAGTGGCTGGCTCACCGTCAGGCACTGCCGGGCCAGCAACTGAGCACGATACAAAAAAGGCGGGTAAGCCCTGTTGTTGGGCATGCCAGCCTGCCCAGCCAAGTATGCTGTGCTTTGTAAGCGGTGCAGGGGCACCTACCTGGTACCTGTGATACTTCTCGCTGGCAGGTGCGCACGAATATACTTGAAGTAGAATTGTTAAATCCCCCCCCCGCTACATTCTCGAACCATATTTACAGCTTCGCCGAAAGCCCTATCTGGTAGCCCTCCGATGCTACGGATGTGCTTTCCAAGCGCAGGCGCCTAGTGCTGACAGCACTGATAACACAGCCATATGATAACACATCCGGGCTTCTGACTACTTGTCGTGTTAATAAATACAAGAAGTAAATGATTTGCCAAGAAACGAAGTAGGTGCACATGGCGAGTCCTTGCATCCTGGACCAAGCGCAAGGATGCCTTCAACTAGCTAATTGTACGGCTGCTAGCCCTTGCAGTGTCTTCTGTGCCTCACTGCTGTGGTGCTCAAGCTCTGACCCTAACCCTAAGGGCGCACGCGCTGGAAGGAACTACGGTACCGCTTGCTGACCGAGCACACCAGTAGGCTACTTGAAGTGCATTACAAGGTTTTCACACAAATGTACTTAACTTACTAGAAGTAGAAAACATATACACACATGTACACCACATAGGTGTGTGTATTACTATGTATAGCTGGCATACACGCATGCACTCACTCCCATGTCATCACATGTCGTTCATAGATGCTGTTCAGCTGCAACTGCGCAGGAGCCCCACTTTTCTAAACACGCAGCTGTGCGTCACCCGTCAAGCACACCTGGGCATGCCTGGCATGTCCTGTAAGTACAACTTAAATGTTGAGGTTGCTTTATGATACTTCAAGTCATACTTGAAGTACATGTGGATGGTGTGCGTGCACTTGCCTTGTCTGCCACATGAACAGGTGCTCCTGCTGCCAGCAGCGCCTGCACAACCGGGAAGTTTCCTGCCACAGCAGCACAGTGCAGGGGCGTCTGCATTGGGCAGGAGGGGGGGAGGGGGGGGGTGAAGTTAATGGAGGAGCACATTATGTACTTTAGTGTTATTTTAAGTAGTGTTGTGAAACATGTTCAAAGTTGACATACTCAACAGCAAACAGGAGACACAAGCACAAGCCCGTTATGTGGCTGGGAAAGTAACTGGTAATGACACCCACAGTGGCGAGTGACGCACATGTCGTGCTGTAAACAGCGGTGTGCATGGGCGTCACGGCATTTCATTTACGCGAGCAGCTCGGCTTCGCTGCTCTACAAGTGCCCGAAAGGCAAGTGTCCATGTGGGCGAGCAACCAACCTCCTTCCAGTATGTTTTAACATAAAAGAACATCACTTCCTAGTACTGTGGACTTCCTACCATTCATGGCAACGGCAGCAGCATTTTGGTCCACAGGTGGACACACTACTGCATGCACACCGCCTCCCACCGCTAGCGGTGCAGAGGCGGCTACTCTTGAAAAAGCGCGCCACAAAAAATGAATGCACAAAATCAGTGGTAGGGGTTCACACAATGCGTTAGATGGCCTGCCAGCACACAGCTGCTTCACACTTTACAGTGCGCACGATGGACCTCTGATCTCGCCTGCGACAGCAGCTACTAGGTGCCGTACTTGTAGGCACCCACGATAACTGCATGCCTCGCAGGAGTGTGCCTCCACATTCACAAGCAGCACTTCACTAAATACAAGGTATTACTGCGGTACATGGACTGCAAAGCATGTAACCGTATTCCGTCATACTCATCAGTTGCACCAAGTACAGTACCACACCGCTAGTATACAGCGTAGAATACGGCTCTCACCTCGCCGTTGGAGGTGACAGCATCCAGGGATGCGCCACCATTGAGCAGCAGCTCGGCTAAGCCCACACGCCCCCCCCGTGCCAGCAGGTGCAGGGGAGTGTAGCCGTCGGCGTTGCAGCGTAAAGCCGCAGTGGCGTCTGCCTGAGAACGGAGAGAGGTCCGAAGAGTGGAGAGTAACTTGCAACTGACAGCACAGCCAAGAAGTGGTTTGGTCCAAGAAGTGGTTTGGTGAGTTGACGCTTTCACTTGAAGGCGGGTTGTGGCTGTTTACGTGCCATATTACGGACCCTGTACAGAGGTGCTGGTACAAGTACTGCTAGTTGTAATACTACAGTAGTACATGGGTACTGACATGTGAGGGCCTGGGGGGCTGCCACTACCTCACTTCCTCCACCTTATATCATGCGCCGCACTGTGCAGTGGGGCTGCCGATACCTTATTTTCCCCACCTGATAGATATCGTAAGCCGCACGGTGCACTGTACCTGTGGCTGAGCGACTATAAGGTGCAGGGCGCATATGTTGTTGCTTGTGAACGTGGACCGTTGTTGCTGCTTCGCTGCTGCTGCTGCTTCTGCTGGCATTTGCACACTGCACAGCAAGCTTGCTTTGTGACGTGTCCCGCTCAAGGCTTGCAGCTAGCACACGGGCACATGCAGCTGCTGCACAAGCACGAAGCGTGCTCCACTTGCACCAGCTTCGCGGCAAGTACACTTCAAAAAAAGAGAGGGGAAGCACAAAATGGTGCACATACAGCAGCGCATACATATATTTGTAGTTTTTGAAGTAGTCATTTTGTGCTTCAATGTACCCTGCCGCATGACCGTAGACAATACATACATTTCGGCTCGGCATTCCCTGCATGTGTTGTCAACCTCTGTGCACACACCTGCAGCAGCAGCTTGATGGTGGCTTGAGCATCGCTGGCCGCCGCAGGCGCCACCGCTGCCATCATGAGAGCTGAGAAGATGAAGCAACGAAAACAGAACAAACACACAAAACAAGGTGAGGGTAGGGCAGGAGGGTGTGGTGACACATAGCATTCCAAGCTTGCTGCGGCTGTGCTTCCATGGCATGGGCGCTGTGTGAGTAGTGGGACACACACTGGCACAACAGTCTGGACAGTGACGAGATGAGCAGGGGGAGCTTGTGGCCTCAGGGGTACAGAGCATGACCATGTAACCATGTTCATGTTCATGAATACATGAACACCAACAAAGCAGGTGCGCATTTCGCCATTGCATTGCCCCTCATGTTGAGTTGCAGTGAAAGACCACAGCGCGGTCCAGCAGCAGCTCCACTCATGATCACGGCTTTTGTTCATGAACACAACCGTTGCACATGATCATGTACATGCTTCACTTGCCTGTGTCACCCTTTGAGTTGGCCTGCTGAGCAAGCCCAGGAGTCCGCTGCAGCAGCAGCTCCACGCATTCGTGGTGACACCTCTGCAGCAGCAACCACAGACAAGACACCACAGACGCCATAACAGCATGTGAGATGTTTACAAAACAACTTGAGACATGTCAACCAAGGCCACTGCCAGCCCGATGTGCCTTACTGACTCCCCCCCCCACACCCACTGCACCCCAAGCACCTACTGCGAAGTATTTGGCAGGTGATGTGTCATGGTGCTGTGGTATGGCTGTACCAAAAAGCCCATGGAGCCTGGGCGTCAGCTGAGATGCTGTACAAGGCCAGAAGGTGAAATAGGTGGACTGTCCACACACATACTTCTACAAGTACACACACACACTAGAAGTACTGTGAAGTACGACCTATGTTTGGCAATAGTGTGTTTATACTCGAAGTATAATAATAATACCCCCACCAGGTGCCATGTACCATCTCATGCCTGCTACCACCAAAACGGCATGACAGGAAAAGCACCTTGAAAGTGGACGTTTTCATACATCTGGGATGATGGAGTCTTAAACATTCAATCGAACGAGTATTCAGGTACAGTAATTCCAGCACCTATACACATGCAGCATTTCTGAGTGGGGATGAGAGGCCCTGCAATAGCCACAAGGCATAAGGCATATCGAGGGCTACATGATGCAGCCCCGTAACGATAGTCATGCATAATCTATGCTGGCCAATACAAGGGTGGACATCGGTTTGGGCATCCAACTACCTATTTCGGTAGTATGAACCAGAAGAATCTCCACCCTCAGCGATAGGGAGCCCAAAGACTGCATGATTGCATGGCATGCTGCCGAAAGGCTCCTCCACATTGTACTGATGTTTATGCTGCAAAGTAATGCATGTGTATGGTTGCCGCCCAAGTGTATTGTATGGCACCCATACGGACGCTGTCCCCTCATTACTCAACATCTCTCCATCAAAAGACGGCATGCGCTAGTCAGGGGCACCAAACAAAAGGTTTCTTAGCATCAGGACTGATGGAGGAGTTGAGGGAGGCTGGTGCACAGCAGTGGCGGAAAACATGCCAAAGGGCAGGCACCTCTGACTTACGGTGGCAGCAAAGTGCAGGCAGGTAGTGCCCGCCGTGCTGGTGCGGAGGCTGTCATTGGCGCCATGAGCCAGCAGCACGCGTACTGCATCCACGGACCCTGCTTTTTGGCCAGCAGCAAGTGTAATATCACAAGCAGGGCGGCGGCAGCGGTGGCGCGCAGCAGCAGGGGTGGCGGCGGTGACGGAAGCGCGTTGTCAGCGGCGGCAGGCAGAAGCGGTGGCAGCAGCAAAAATGGCAGTGCTTTCACGCGCATGACAACCTTGTCAGACAGGTGGCCGCGGCATGGTGCTGCACATTGGCCGTCGTTAACACCAGGGACTTCTTATTCGGGGCGAATGGGTGTTATGATAAGTACCTCCGGTGTTACCGCCATCCGCACAGCGGGGGGGGGGGTCTTCACAGTCAATCAGAGGCTTGGTGTGCAGGGTCACACACAGGCCTTGGCAGGCTCAGCCATGCAAGAGACAACACTTCACAAGTAAAGCGGCCTCAGCCAGCACTGCATACAACCCTCGTTGAAAAACAGGTGCTGCAGACGAAAATAAGCTATACAGGTGCTGCAGACAAAAACAAGCTATACAGGTGCTGCATATATGTATATATATATGTTCATCACCCCTCGTCCAGTGCACCTCGTTCACTCCGGCGGAGGGAGGTCTTATTCAGGCGGGGGACCTTGTACGGGGGGTGATGAACTCCGATATTTTTGGTGTTTCCCAGCTGCCAGCAGCGTTGCTGTCGTTTTTAACACCTGCTGTGGTGCGAACGCACCACCCTTGCAGCCGGCTGCACAGCTGCCGGATCCAATGTACTGCACGTACTTGAACCATGTAACAAAGTGAAAGTATGACTTTGACAATAGCAGCGCCGCCAGAAGTGACCCACCATAGCACACCACATGGTGGCAGTTACTCATGCCCCATAACAGTAGTTGGAAACTGCTGCCAGGGCCGACACCTCGCCGCTTGTAGCGAAAATGTTGCTGTCAGCATGTGCATGCGTACAATCACATGACTCTTGTGAGTGCTGCAAAGCTTTACACTGGCAGCAGCACGCAACTCACCTGGCCCTTGAGTCACCGCCATAGGAATGGCTGCCGATACATCACAGGGATGGCTTCCACAAACACTCCAGTGGAGTGCCGGCTAGCCGGCAGCCCTGTGGATTGCCAGTGACAGAGTTTACAACAAAGTTTACGACAAAGTTTACGACAACGTTTACGACACTCCGTACCACTGAAACACGCCTGCCCACAAGCTGCTAGCCTTCAGTGTTATTCATGATTGACGTACCATTCTCACTAGTACACATATGAAGTCCACATGTATTACATATCTATACTCATTACCGCACTTCATGAGCAAGTACCCTGGCAGGTCGAGCCCTACGTAGTCTGCCTGCTGGCACCCGCTAGCCCTTTGTTTGTTTGTACACATACGTTGCCATGCATTTGCCAAGTGCCATGGCCACCAATGAGCGTGCTGGCATTAATGTCATAAGCTCTAGCACGTCCCCAAGTGCAACTAAATACAAATACTACTGTAGTACTATAGTACTGCAGCAACAGCAGCAGTGCTCAGCCCACCTTGCTCGCAGGCAATCATCAGGGCTGTCACTCCCGTCGGATCACAGCAGTCCACATCCGCTCCAGCTGCCAGCAGTTGCTCAGCAGCAGCAACGTCGCCTCTGTGCACAACCTGTAGCAGCTCCATCCTGCAGCCGCTGTTGCTGTTGTTGCTGCTCCTGCTCCTGCTGCTGCCCCTCGCCCCTGTTCTGGTGCTGCACTGTTGCCTTAGTCACTGTTGCTTTTTCCCCTTTCTGTCTGTCGGTGGTGGTGGTGGTGGTGGTGCTGCTGGCCCGCTTTGGTGCGCTGCGCCGTGCTGCTCCTGCTGCCTTTGCTATCTTTCGACAGGTAGTCACAGCAATCGGGCAGCAGTTGTTGGTGCTGCCGCCAGAGCTTTCCACAGCTGGCGAGCAAATAAGTTTCGCGGTACGGACATGGACCATCTGAAGATCAGACTCGTCCAGCCTGCGGCGCTGCTGTTGCAGGCCGGGTACGCTATAGCTGCTGCACACACACTGTACTGCAGCTCGCCAGGTGTTGGCTGCCGCCTGCTGGCTCGATGCCATTTTTTCGATGTTTAGTGTGGGGGGGGGGGGATGACACTTCCGGGTGGTGTACCACCTTTTGAAGAGATTCTCGAAAAAATTACCGTAGTAGCTTCAACAGTTGAACACACGAGCAAGCAGAGCGGCGGGGAGGTGACCTACACAGCGCAGCTCGCCAGCGCCAGCAAGCATACCACCGGCGGGACCGGGGGCACTTGGGGTCGCAGCAGGCGTATCGCGTGCGCCGCCCTCCAGTGTGTGAGTGCTCGTTGGGGGCATCTCTCTCTCTTGGGGCACACCATCAAATTCCGGTGCTTAAGTTCCGTGGTGTGCGCACACAAATTTTAAGTTTTTTGACAGACAGCAGCACCGCGCAGGACTGCAGCAGCAGCTGACACAAGCAGCAGCTGGTACTCTACTGTACCTCATGCTCTCTCTGGAGTGTGCCGGTCCGCTGCACCAGCGTCTTCTCAGTGTCTTCGCAGATGTCAGATCTCAGTTACCCCTCGGCTCCATTTGTGCACTTCAACCATCATCATCGGAGCACTGCAACAAGCCCAGCCCCTGTCGCGCGCACTTCACCCAGCAGCAAAGCAGCAGCAGCCGCCGCCACCACCGCAGCAGCAGTAGTAGTAGTAGTAGCCTTCAAGATGCGTGGCGTATACGCTGGTAGCTGCCTTAGGAGCGACCCCGTGGCCGGTGGTGACCCGGGGATGCTGCACGCGTGGGAATGCGCAGACCCCGCGACAGTGTGGGTGGACAGCCCGCACATCAGCGACGCCAGCAGCGTTTTCCATTAGGATTATCCGCAAAGCATTTTTTCATTTAGTGCCAGAAGGCGCCACACTGACCCACCAGGATACAGCTTGCCAGCAAGGCCAGGCGGTTGGCTGCTTTCGCCGCGCACGCACACTGCCTGCAACCTACCAGCCCCGCCGTCCGCCGCGCATTGCGCGTGCCCCGCGCCCGCCCCAGGTGCACTCCTGCTGCTACGCGCAAGGTGAAGGGCGCCGCCTGTGCTGAGATGCTTCAAGGTGCGCTGCTCGGATGTGGACTATCCCGTTTCGCCCTGCAGAGCACCTAAGGCACGCACACGCTATGCACGGTTGAACCGAGCATGCTTTCCCCGAGCCGGCCACGGCCCCTCGCTTTGCAGTGCTGCGTCCAGCTGCATGCAGAGGGTGCACCCATGCAGCTTTCCTAAGGAACTCATCTGGTCACAGCGATCTGCCAGTTGTGATGCCCTTCTTGTCATGATGCATTTTGGGTGTGGCAGCACCGCGCGAGCCGCCAAGTGCATGCAACAGCGCATCAGCGTCTGTCAAACTCTACTACAGCAGGCACGTGTCATCCCCGGGCTGCAAATGCGTGTGAATATGAAAACACTAGACTGACTTCGGATTGACGGCGCACTGCTATGGGTATGAGTTTAGGGAGCACACATGGCCATTCGTTTGCTACTTTGAAGTACATTCCAGCAGTCATTACGCACCTGGATGCATGCGCGCCCACAAAAGCGAATTCAGCAAGTGTCTGCTGGTAACTATTGAACCTCCGCACACCAGGCAATGCGGATGTGTGTCTGCATCGACCACGTTTAGCACTGCCAACAATTGTACTAATATGCACTTGGCGTGCAAGCTAATAGCTGCAGGCCTTGCGTGTGCCTGCAGATTGTGCCTGTAGTTTCTTGGCGTGCAATTTAATAGCTTCAGGCCTTGTGTGTACCTGCAGATTGTGCCTGTCGTTTTCTGAAGTAACGCTTACACAAGCCTGGCGTGGTTGTCACGCAGTGCTTTCATCAACTCAGCTGCTGCTGCGCCTACACCACCTCATGCCATTGCCCCCAACCCACCCCCGCACCAGACCTGTGGAGGGACATCCTGGCCTGCTTCCTCGGACCAGGCCACTATCTTCAACTGGCGAGCGTGTGCCACGAGTGGAGGCTCGCATACTCCGCTGTCCACCCCAGCACCACACTCTACCGCAACGTCCTCAGCCCAACGCCGCTCCTGTTGTGGGCGCTGGACAGCAGCTGCCGCATCACCTGGCGCCTCACCACCGCGGCTGCGGCCAGCGGGAACTTAGATACGCTGCAGCGTGTGCACGCCCGTGGCTGCGCTATGGACGGAGCGTGCTACGCGGCGGCAAAGGCGGGCCACATGCACGTGCTGCAGTGGCTGCACGCCACCAGCCACCCGCTGAGCATATGGACCTGTGACTACGCGGCGGAGGGTGGACACCTGCACGTGCTGCAGTGGGCGCGCGCGCACGGCTGCCCCTTCACCGCCGACACGTGCGGCGCGGCCGCCAGAGGTGGCCACTTGCACGTGCTGCAGTGGTTGCAGGGGCACCCGCAGCTGTGCTGCGACACTGTGTGCTACCATGCGGCCGAGGGCGGGCACTTGCACGTGCTGGAGTGGGCGCACACGCAGGCGCGCAGCTGGCGCCCTGATGACTGCTTGGTAGCCGTGAGGCAGGCAAGGAGCAGGCGCAAATTAACGGAGCAGCAAGCCGGTGCGGTGCTGCAGTGGGTGGGAGCACACAGGTGACTTGCATCGGACAATGCAGCGGCGCGCGTGTGCCAAATGCGGGCATATGCCCAGCGCCCGTACATGGAACATTGCAACGGTTGCGCGTACTGTGGCTCAGGTACATGCACGGTCCATTGAGACATGGCACTGTCGCCTAGTAGTAGTGTAGCATGCAGCATGCAGGGTGGACCTGCGGGTGAATGGTGCTTGTAATACTAGCAGCACTACAACAGCACTTGGTGTTGTGATCTTGCCAGCCAGTGCAACAGCTGAGCCGCTTGCCACAGTGGCTTCTTTGATGATGCTGTTCCCGGCTGCACGCATACTGCACAGGGCTTCCGCACCCCACGCGGACAGCGGTAGAAGTGTACATCCTCTTGAAGTATATGCATACATGCGTTGATGTCAGATCAACACCATCACCAAGGATGTTGGCGGGCCTGGTGCTGCTCCTGCTGCTGCTGCTGCTGCTGATAGCACTGCATGCGACTACACATACCTCAACACCCCTGTTCATGTCGTCTAGGCTGCATCCCTATACAGTCGCGCAGTGCATGCCAGCTAATCACAAGTGGAGTGCAGTCAATTAAGCTTGTGCGCACTGACGGATTTGAATCAGTGTAGTGCACCATTGACACCAGGCACTGGCGTGTGCACGAAAAGTGTTGTGCCGGTGGAGCAGCAATGCAATATTTCAGTCGGGGTGTGAGCAAGGCGTGTGTCACCTTGTCAATGCATTTGCCATGGTTACGCGACATTACGACCACACACTAAGGCGCTGTGTGTGCATGATGGATTGAAAGGTACCCACCCCCACCTGTGATTACAACGCCCCTGGTACGGCCACCCAACATTGCCGATGCTGGAGTTGCTGCTGCTACCGCTGCTACCTTATAGTGCCTATTTCCTTCCCCCAAAATAGAATAGGATCCGCCAGTAAAAACTGGGGGGGTAAAGTAGTTAGGATCTCCGAGTTTAAACCTGAGGGGGGGGGGGGTTAAAGGTATTAGGGAAACAGCCTACAAAGCGCCTCTGGGGGCCAGGCAACACGTGCACACTGCAGGTGGAAATGCACACTTTGCGGCCGTTTCTGGGCTGCAGAACGCTCCTGAAAGATAACTTCACCCATTTATTGGGCACTGCTGAGCACTGCCACCACCATCACATGTGTTGGCAGTTTCGACTGACACTTTTAAGTGCCTCTTGATTCATAAACAGATACTAGAAGTGCACACCTAGGGATGGCCAGCAGGAATGCGGGCCAAACCAGTTCAAGGTGGGGTAAACCTGCCAGGGTGCGTCAGTTATAACGGGAGGTAAAGTAATTAGGGAGCACCAGTTATAGGGGGGGGTTACCTAATTAGGGAGCACCAGTGAAAAGGGGTAAGGGGTTAGGGAGGCCCAGTAAAAAACTCCCTTTTTTTTAGGGGGAAGAAAATAGGCACTATACGGTACATGTATACGTGCTGTAGTCAAAGCAGACTGCCATATATTTCAAAAGTATACACTGTATTGTGTTACACCTTGAAGTGTGTTGCACTATACTTCTTGACTACCTACTTGTAGTTCAGAACCATTGTACTTGCTGACCCGGCGCATTACACACTAATGTGGTGCGCTGCCAGCGGCTCTCCCTCGGAGCACAGCTGGGGTCATGTCACCATGCTGCGGGGCTTGAGCCGCGATCAACAGCGCGTGCGCGGGTCTGTGCTGGTGTCTAGGCATGTATATACACACACATGTACTTGGGTACAAAAAAGCTTGCAAGTATACAAAAAAGCATGTACTTCGTAGAAGTACTACATATGTCACACAACACCCTGTGGCTCTTGCACGCCCACAAGTGCAAATAAATAAAACTACATAGTACTCCGGAAATAAAAACCATGCATGTTCATGTTTTACGCCACGCGTGCCCCAGGTGCTGCTGAGCAGTGGCCGCCGCTACTGTTGCGCAGCAGATTTTGTGGCATGCTGCGACAGTACACGCTCGGGTTCAGCTGGGGTACCACATAGGCTATAGCGGTCGTGCTCAGTAGCGTACCATGATACTGTACGGGTATGTTGCAACATGTACACAATATCACACAATCACTCACTGTAACAGAACACCATGGCGTGAGCCCAATGCTCGCCGGTGTTTACTTATGCCTGTGCAGCTACAGCAGCAGCTGCCGCTGCAACTTCAGGCACCTACATGTATTGAATGAGGGTGGCACGATGGGCTGTAAAATGGCATCATCGTGTGCGTGCACAGTGAGCCTGCTCTCGCTACCACGCCAGGTGTTGGCGGTGCACAAGGTGCATCCACGCCTTCAGCCCCGCGCTTACGTAAGTTGACTTTCGTGTCCTTAGCAAACATTCACAAAAAGCCACATGGCATTAGGAATCAGTGCAGTCAAAGCTGATCTGGAACTATTGCAGCTGGTGTGGCTTTGTCACTGCAGCAGACGTTGCATGTTAAATGCCACGCACATCGAGCCACATTTCATATGCACTGGTACGCACACATGCGTTCAGAAAGCGGGCACCGGGTGATAGCTGCAGCTACATCCTGGTAATGGGGCACTAAGTGTGCATGGCATCATCACATCATGTGGTTCACATGTTTGTACGAGGATGGTGTGCAGTGCTGGGTGTGGGGGCGGCACGCCAGCAGTGCTCACACCGCCTGCAGCACGTGCGGTTGCTCATGGTGCTGGTGGGGCCAATGGTGATGGCACTCATGCCAACTGCAGTGCTGCACGTGCCGCTGAGTTCTGCTGCAGCACTGATGCTGCTGATGATGAAGATGCTGCTGCTACTGCTTCTGCGGCTGCGCTTCTTTCAGGTTCGCGCACCTGCAGCTTGCAGCTCATCCGACTGCGGTGCCAGGTCTGGAGACGCCTGCACAATCACCAGTTGCACCCGCAGCGCCGCATTGAAATCGACCACTGTCGCCTGCGTTGGTGCAGGTGCTGGAAGTGCTGGTGGTGGTGCTGTTGCGGCGCTGTGGCGCCGTTCCTCTCGCCGTCCGCTACTGCTCAGCGTGAAAACAAAGTGACCGGAAAGCAGCAGCAGGCAGGCAGCGGGTGGTGTCATTGGAATTTGGCAATGCCGGTTCGCCCAACAGCAGCAGCCACAACAGCAGGTGGCTTTCGCTGTCTCTCTGCTCTGCGCTCGAGCTCTTCGGTCGCATCTGCAAGTCAGTTTTGCGATGTTGAAGTTAACAAAATGGACTTGAACTAAAACTGCTCCAGTTTTCGCTGTGCGAAAAAACTTGAGCCGCTAGCTCACACTCCAGCAGTGACCAACAGGCGCGGCGGCGCCAGGTGCGGGGCGTGAGGCGTGGCTGGAAAGCAAAGGGCTGTGCAGCGGCTGCGGCTGGCCTCGAGGTGAGCCCCCTCCTGTTGCCTGCGTTCCTCCGCAGCTCTTTGCGTTGGTGTTCGGTACCTGTGAGAGCTGGAGCACCAGCACCGGCACTCTGTCGCAGCCTCGCAGCATTGAGGGACCACCAAGGTGCTGAGAGCTGCTGCAGGCGGTTGCTACCCTCTATGCCGGTGTGAGTACTGGCGTCTTGCGTGCCCCTCTGTGAGCAGGCTTAGATCATGCCACAGACGGCTGGGAGTCAGGAGGACAACATCTGCGCCGAAGGTGTATGCATCGAGAGGCGAAGGTGGAGCAAACCAGCCAGACAGGCGCGTTGACATCGCTTGTGTTGTAAGAGGAAGACTCGGTGGTGCACACAGTCTGCAGGGGCGAGCAAGTGCTGGATTTTAGGCTGGGTCGCTATGAAACACTCCGAAGTGCATTCGTGGCTGCTGCGGGTTCCAAAACGGTTTGCGAGCAGATTTGGTGCATGCAGTGACTGCATTGCAGTCTTGGCTGCCCCAACACAAGCATGCCTGGAACAATGTGTCGAAGCTGTTTGTAAGCAGTGGCCAGCTACTCGCTGACAATCAGCACTGGATGAGGTGTGTCTGCTGCAGCGCCAGCAGCAGCGGCAGCAGCGAACCTTTTTCGCTGTGCAACGCTGGGCTTGCATCGGGCACCATATGGAAAGCAAATTTTGCAAGCATCTCAGCAGCACTGTCGCTGTGGCTGGTCTACGGGCAGTGGCATACAGCACGTGGTGGCTCAGTAGCGGGTGGCACCGGCAGTGGCAGGAGTGCTAAGCGAGCATGACATTTTACAGTGGTAGTACAGGTACTGTAGCACTTTTGTGGCACCGCTGTTATTGTTGCAATGTGGTTTCCGTAGGAAGTGGCATTGCGCTCGCACGGCGAGGGATGACGGCAGTGGTTTTTACAAGGTTTGCTGCCGCCACGTGCGGCGGTAAAGTGAGACGTAATTGTGTTGCGAACGCTGAGAAATTGGTGGAGTGTCGAGCACCAAAGGCTGTGGAGCGCAGCAACCTCGTCAAACAAGCCGCAGCGGTGGCGTGGCTGGGCCTGTCTGCCGCAGCAACCAAAAGTAGGTTAGCAGCACAGGCATAGTGCAAAGCGGTGCCGGGCCAACCAGACTTGACAGCTACTGCGACCCCGTAATGCTGGCGCAGTAGCACACAGCAGCAGAGGTAGAGGTATGGCGCACTTGGTAGCTCCTTAGCCAGCAGGCGACATGTGTACCAAACCCAACATGTCGCTTGCTTCAGGTACTGCCATGGCCGGGGGGTTGAACGCTCAACGCATGTGGGGTTGATATATTCATCTGGCAACCTAGCAAGTCGCACATTTTTTGCACGCGCATTTTTTGACACCACTCATGATGCTGGCGCTACTTCGTTTTGTTGCTCGTGCTTGTGCCTGCTTCCACTGCTTCCCCCCCGCTTCAGCAGCAGGGGCGTCAGCACTGCAGCGTGAGAGCCACCTCTGCAGCAGGAGAGTCACCGCTTTAGCTGCGGGAGACTCACGTGAGCATGTCTAGCTCTGAGGACAATGACTATGAGGAGGAGGAGGAGGAGGAGCAGGAGGAGGAGGAGTCTGATGATGAAGAGGTCAGCCATATGAAACTCATACATACATGTAGTAGGGAATATGTGGTATAGGATATCGCAGGCGTGAGTCACATGAATGCCATACTACGAGGACAATGGCCAAGAGGAGGAGCAGCAGGAGGAGGAGTCTGATGATGGTGAGGTGAGCCACATGAAAGCCATAGTAGGCAATATATGCTACAGGACATGGCTGGCGTCAGTCACATGAATGTCATAATAGGAAGCTATGCTGTCGGAGTCTGGTGAGGAGAAGGTAGAGCAGGATGCTTGCGAGGATGATGGGCTGAGCAACATGCAGGTCATGGTACAAGGCGCAGTCATAGTCACAAGTTTGGCTGCGGACCAGGCTTATAATGTACGAAGTATGTAAACACTTGACAGTACTGTACATACTGTGAAGTATGTGTCGTTGTTGCTACAGGAATGTATACGGTACGGGCACGGGCAGGAGCCCGACTATCGTCAGGTGACGGCATGAAGTTACTTTTGCTGACACGGGTGCTTACAGCACAAAAAGGCACAAGAAGGTGCCAGTTGCTGGATCGCTTTTGACATTGCATGCGTTCCACAAGAACCTGAGTGCCGACGATGACTATAAATGACGTCTGTGCTGATGGCTGACATGACCGCAACAGTGTCCCTAGAGTCTGCTGGTCTTGCATGCAGTGTCACAACATCGCCTTGTGCAAAACGATGTTGCACAGACTTGAGTATAGCTCCTCGGAGGATCCTCCATGAGCAGCAATGCGCTGAGCAGGAAGGGGGAGGGTGGGGGCCAACGACACCTGTTTACTGTGAAGTTCCGCACATGGGGTGGTAAGGCCTACTTGGTGCGAGTGCCATGTGAACAACACCTCAAGAGTATCAACCTGACATGTTTTGCCAGCCGCAGCAGCAGCTGGGCGCAAGCTTTTCCACCTTATGTAGTGTGCTTCACACTACTGTATGGCGTTCATGGGGCGCTGTGGCTATTGAGCACTGGCTGGTGCGGCACGTGCATCTAACACTGTGGTTGGGTTGCCACAATGCACAATGCAACGGCGCTGTGTCACATGGTGCGTGCGAAATGCACTGGGATGGGCAGCAGGAGCAGGCCTGTGGGTGTGAAGCAGCAGAAGTAGCAGTGGCATTGGCAGCAGGCATAAGAGTGGGCGAGCTGCTTCTTATCTGTACATGCCTCGGCATCATTAACGCACTGTACACCACAGGGTTACACATGCTGTTCATGTACATGCGCATAGTTAGGTGTACACGCGCAGTACGTTGTTGCCGCTTACATGCACGTGCCTCACTATCTGGTTTAAGAGTATATGCACTTGGTGCACATGCACACACATGTACACATGTATACATGCTACTTACACTTGCAGCTGCTGCTGAGCTATGCACCCATAGCTGCTGCGGACATATGGCACGGCAGCAGCTCCGTTCAAGCCTGTCATGCTAGATTTATGCACATCACCCATCTGTGCCCTACTCATGACATGTGGTGCTTGGATCGCTGCTCGCTGGGGTGGGTGATGGTCACAAGCAGTGTATCCACCACCACTGTATACTTGGTAGTATGTGCTCTTGACACACTTGTATGTGGATGGTTGCCTGGTGGTGACAGCCATAAGCAGTTATGCCCAGTACGTACTTGGTGGACACATGGGTGGGAGTTTGACAAGTGGCCATGAGCACCCTTACAAAGGTGCCTCCAGCAAACCAGGGTGTGGCAGCAAGCGGAGCCAGGCGCGTGGAGAGTGTCGCTTGTTTGGAGGACCACAGCAAGTCTAATGCGGGGTGTGTATATGTAGGTCGCAGTGGAAGTGGAAGTGGCTGTGGGATACTCAAGTCGTGTAGGCCTGCGCGCATCAATTGACTCAGTGCCAGTGCAATGCCCTACAGTATGCGTCAATCCCCCAAGTATACTTATAGACTGTTGGGCCTTCATATTGTGTGAGGAGTCATGTGCGCAACGCTTTTGGAGGCGCCCGTGAGTTCACCAGCGGCTCACACACAAATAAACAACCACTGCACAATGCGCTTGATTCACTGTCCATCTGCGCCTCCACACACGTGTGCACGTGGGCAGCACCATGCAAGCAGGCAACCACAGGCGCCTGCGCCTGGGGACGCCATGTGAATGGCCCGGCTGAATGTGTGTGCACACTTTTCATGAATTCATGTCATGTGTACATGCATCACTGCCCTGCTGTGTGAACACTATTCATGATTTCATATCATGTTCATGAATGAACTGCTTGCGCACGCGCAGGACGACGGCGCAAAGCGCAAGGGCAAGCGCAAGGCGGCCGGCGCCTCTGGCGGGGGAAAGAAGCGACGCGCATCCGCCACCGCCTTCAAGAGCCTCTTTGATGAGGAGGCCGCTGAGGTGCGCAAGCCGACTGTGACAGCACTGCTGACAGCCCTGCTGCCGCTACCGCTGCTGCTGCTGCGGCCGCCACTGCTGCTGCTGCTGCGGCCGCCACTGCTACTGCGGTATCGCTATCGCTGCTGCGACACCACCGCTACTGCTGCGGCCGCCACTACTGCTGCTGCGGCCGCCGCTGCTGCTGCACCCTCGCCTGCTGCACGAATCTGCGGGGCTTTGGCCCTCACAAAGCGCCACCAGAGTTGTTTGTGTTGCAGAGGCAGCGCTTCACCAAGCGCGTCCCAAGATGGTGGAAACCTTGCACGGGCGGGTTGTTGAACTTCTATGACTCACAGATGGTGTGACATACGTGACAAGCTCTGCTGTGGCAGGCCCGCAGTACTGGCGCCTTTTGCCAAGCAACACAGGGCCGGTCAGGCCTGTAGCAGCCTGGAAGTGGTGTGCATCTATGCTGTTGAAGTTGACGCTGAAGTTGCACTCAGCGGCCTGAGAGTGACATGTAGCTATTCTATGCTGTTGATGTTGATGTTGAAGTTGCACGCAGCGGCAGCCCGTCATGAGCACGCACACGCGCACGTGTACTGCAGTGTCCTATTGTCCCATGTCCCCTCTTCGCCCAGCCCCTGGCACGCCAATCTTCCGCCACACGCCATGGCACGTGCCGCCAGTGCAACCAAAGCACCTACTACGTGGTACTTCCCTGCCGGCTACCCACGGGGGAGACGGTGCCTGTGCGGGCTGGATGACGATCGCGCTGTTGCCGAATCTCAGTGCCCTTCATGTATGAGGTCCAGCCCCAGGTCGAATACCCACAGCTGCAGCGCGGCGTTTTGCCCGGGCTCGCCAACAAGTTGCAGCGCTGCTGCCGCTGCCGTGTAGAGAGTCTTGACCACCCTCGCATCACCACCCGCACTGCCTCGGGGGGTGGTAAAGACTCTTTACAGGGCAGCGGACGAGGGTGCATCCAGCTTGCTTCTGCACGGCAGCCGTGAGTTGTCGGCGGACCCGGGCAAAGCGCCACGGTGGAGCTGCGGGTGTTGAACCTGGGGCTGGACCTCATTATTTCACATGAGCATGCTGAGATGCGGGAATGGCGTGATCACCATCTAGCCCGCATAGGCACCATATACATCTCCCCCCAAAGTAGTTGTATTTATTTGCACCTTGTGGGCGTGCAAGAGCCCATGTCATATATGCCAGCACGCCCACTGGGTGCCATGGCAAATGTGTGGCAGTCTGTGTATACCAACACAGAAAGGGCTAACGGGCGCTGGCAGGCCACTTAGGGCTCGGCCTGCTAGGGCAGTAGTTAGCAGGGAAGCTTCGCGTATAAGGTGTTTAGGAGTACTAGTTTGGCACCACCAGATGGCACGGTTTGGCACGTGGTATGGAGCACGTGGCTGTCCCTGGCGTGGGGGGGGGGGAATGGAGTGCCAAGGGGCTGGCTGGGCATGGGCGCAGGTCCCCTGGGACATGGGGCTGCTGCCTACAGTGCTGTGGAATGCTGCTCATGTGCTGTCACAAACTTCAACTTTGTGTGTGTTTGCAACTACTACTTGTTGGTGCGTGCTTGCAGGCTGATGATGACGACGAGGAGGACTATGACGAGAAGTACAGAGGTGGGGGAGGAGGGAGACCATGTGTGCGCTGCTACGCCAAATTGCTTGCTTGCCTGCAGTGAAGGCTTGTGATGATGTGCTGACAGGGTTGGTGGGCCCGCAATGTGCACTGCTGTTTGTCTCAAAGCCAGTGACTGATAAAGTGTCAGTCAGCTAACGCGCGTCTTTTTTTCAACTGTTGAAATTACTTGCACACCCTGTGGTGCTCACGCCATGGCTGCCACTGCCGGCCCAGCAGTCCTTGGACAGTGCGCAACTCCACTGCTCACGTGCTTAAGTGTGTGTATGGCCCCCTCTTGCTGCTGCTGGGCACTAGTGCTGATGCTGTTGCTGCTGCTGCTGCTATGCTGCTGCTGGTGGTGGTGGTGGTTTGTCTTGATTTTGCTGAGCACAGAGGAGGCGAAGCAGCTCACCGCAATGGAGGCGGAGGCACACGAGCGTGTGCGCAGGTGCGTGTGCCACACAAACATGAACGGCAACTACTTCTGCACATGTCGTTAGCCAGCAATCTGTGCAGCAGCACAACGTGTGTGTACTACTTGTAGTACTAGTTTTGGGGAGCAGGCGCCAGAGCGCCACACCATGTGCACGTCAGGTCGCTATACAGCATAGATGGTCAGTGAGCCATGCAATGCGTGTGTGTGTGACACTGTGTGTGCGTACAGTTCAGCTGCTGACCATGCACCAGGAAGCAAAACGAAGCCAGCCCATGCACGTGACTCACTGCAGTAGCTGCTTTGTTCGGTGCATCATTTCATGTGGCATTCGCTGTGGCATGTGCTGCTGAGCTGCACCGCAGCAACGGTGCTTTCGTTGGGCCATGCCACACTGTACGACAGTAGTTGGTGTGGTGCGGTCTTCCGGCAGGCGTCAGGAGGCAGTAAGTAAATCACGCCAGTAGTGATTCACTGATTACACCATGCCATGTGGCCATTTATGAATGTATGTACTGTATATTCTGTCATATGTGCTGCTGAGCAGGCGTCAGGAGGCCGAGCGCAAGATGAACGTCGAGGAGGTCGTGGCCGGCATCGATGCGCGCTACCGGTGAGCAAATTGAACGGTGAACACGGTGAGCACATGGCATGTACACATGTTCACTCATGAACGTAAAGGAGGCCGTGGCCGGCATCGGTGCGCGCTACCGGTGAGCAAAAGGGACCTCACGAGAGCGGCGAAGACACGGCATGCACACATGCTCACTATGAACACAGAGGAGGTGGTGGCCGGCATCGGCGCACCTCATGCGAGCCGAAGAGACCTCGCAAACGATGAAGATGTGACATGCACACATGTTTGGTTGTGGTATCGATACGCGTTACCGGTGAGCAAACGGCACCTCGCACACACTGTACGTATGGCGTGTAACGGAACACATGTTCATGTGTTCCCTGACGCACCTGTAGGTGGGTGTCACTGTGACACTGTTTTGCCGCACATACCCGGCGATGTATGTGTACGTGTGTACTTCAGAAATACATGTTTACAGAACGCGTGCTTGTTTGCTGGCACGGCCAATGGCATGCGCGCGCCACACCCCCTCCCTGCTACACCAGCCAAGCAGTGGTGACCGCTCGTGTGTTTGTGACATTTTTGTCGACTATTCCTCTGGGCACACATGACCCGCACAGCTGTGCCCACCCCTGCTGCAAGTTGGCGCACGCCGCCGTTGTCATGCAGGCTGAGGCTGCTGCTCAGCACTGTTGCTGCATCTACGCTTGAAGCTGAGCCGCAACGTGTGCACAGAGCAGTGCTGCCGCCTAGGGGCGCTTGGCAGCGATCGCTCTGGCGCAGTTCTGAGGCTGCTGCTGGGCAGTGCTGCTGCATCAGGCGTTTCCTGCCACACTGCCCGCACACCTTGTGAGTTGGCAAGTGCGCATGGCGGGGAGAGACTCGCTTACCCACCCCCGAACTGCTTGCATGGCCCTCCCCATGGTTGAACTGAGGTTTTACCACCTGCGACTCACCACTTGAAATTGGGTGCCGGTACACACGCGCCCTGCCCCTGCATGCGTTCGCAGGCTGCAAGCTCCCGTGCGCACCCAGCCCCGCCAGCATGACTACAGGTGTGTGTATCCGCCATGTAACTGTTGTGACAACGCCACGGGGTTTCAACCAATTGTAGTGACGGGTCACTGCGTACCACGTATTTTATACTTCTTGAGGTACATCATACAAAATGCGGCATTTCTGTACGTGTTTCTGCACCCAAAAATGCGATATATGGCGGGGTTTTTGCCGTATACTTGCGTTCATATGAAAACGTTAATACGCCATGTTTACATGTGTTATGTGGGGGTATAGTGCAAAGTTTATGAACACGCTGTCACCCAACGCTAACCATTTGTGCTGGCCTCCTAGTGGCGCTACTGCGGCGGCGGCGGCTGGCGGTGCTGCTGCTCCTGGCGTGGCATCACGTGCTGACACTGGCAGCAGCAGCAGCAGCGGGGGGCGGCGGTAGCGCCATGCTGTTCGGCAGCTGGGCAGTGGTTGGCAGCACCGTGGTGCTTTTGATATGTTCCCTGCCCGCCTGTGTGGGCCATGCATGCAGGTGTCACTGCCAGGGTGCTTGTGTTCACTGTGCGTCACTACAGTTGTACCTCCAAGAGTCGCATCGTTTTTGGCAGTGCCAGTGCTGTGAGTCGAGCAGGGAGGTGGGCTGGCCGGCAGCGTGCTCGGCACAGTGCCGCACTGTAATGCACGACAGCTGCGTGCTGCACTTGACCTGGGTACCAAGTCATACTTCTACTAAGAAGTAACATCCAACACAGCTCTTCAGAGCCTCCACTTGCAGTGAAGCCACCTTGCCGCACCGGGGCGCTCCATGGCGCACAATACTAACGGGCGCTGCAGCGGGAAGCTCACGGCATGTCTACTTCAACACTTGTTTGTGAACTTCAGCTGTGACTTGGACTTCAACTGTGACTTGTACTTGCAGTGATGACGAGGAGGAGGAGGAGGAGGCCATGCAGGAGTACCAGGGACAACCTGAGGTTGCTCAGCAGAGCCTCCTGCCCTCCATCAATGACCCCAAGCTCTTTGTCATCAGGTAAGGGGCAGTGAACACATTTCACCATCGGACTTTCCTGCAATGATGCACCTAGCCCATGAGTGTGGAGCACGCGCATGTTTTAGTGCACATGTGCACGAAGGCATGTGTGTGCCTCAAACACAGGCCCCAAGCTCTTTGCCATCTGCTACAGAGCGGCGCCTCCACGCCGCTGCTACCGTACACACATGTGTCGATGACTGCCGTAGCAGAGTGGCTGTGAAAGTAAAACTCAGGCAAATAGTTACCGTAAATTGTGTTCATCCCTGTGCGTGCACTCAAGCGAAATCACACACACACGCACAGAAGTGCAGTGGGCCACTGACTCCTCCAGTCTGGCTCCGACCTCTTTGTCAGAAGGTACCTGCATCAGTGTGCCGGCAGCATGTGTACTGTGTTGTTCATGCACATGGGTGCTAATTGTCTTGTTTCGTGCACACGGCAGCTCGCGCTCACAGCCGGGCGTGCCCACCTGCACCCTCATTGCATGGCATTGCAGTTTACTGTGTATCCTTGTTTCGCTTTTGCGGGCGGGCTGAGGCACATCTTGCAGGACACGTGCCCCCTCCCTCCTTCATGCTGCAACACTGCCACTGCTGCCGCCGCGGCGCCGCTGCCGTCTCTTGCACGGGAGAGCAGGTGTCAGCCTGGTGCTGAGCAGCTGCTGGCGCTGAGTCTCACCAACAAAACCATGGTCCTGGCAGGGAAGGGTGAGACAATGGCGATACTGTCGGTGGTCGCATCCACTGTCAAGGGCTACCTATACATTGAGGCCAAGCACGAGCCCGACGTCAGGTCAGTTCTCACCAAAGGGGTCTAGGGAACAAAAGACGAGCCTGCTCAGCAAGGCTAACTCCCTAGCTACTCTCTTTTTCCCCAGACCCCTTTGTTCTGACTTCTGTTCACTGGGCGTCGCACCGGTTGCGCCTTGCCACACCTGCCATGGCGCTGAGGATGCGCTGTGTGCCCCTCCCTGGCTGCGCACAGCCCGCTAAAGTTGCACTTGGACTTGAAGGTTGTATATTAGTCACAGAGACTTGAAGTTTGTCTGAAGCTGAATTTGGCAGTACAACGGCGTTCGTTGCTGTGCGGACCATGCAAAAATAAAAATAAAAAAGACCACGGGCCTTGGGCCACCATGTCATCTTGGCTAGCCGCGGCATAAGTACTGTGTAGTGTTTTGCAACCACTTAGTTTTGTTTCCGCATGGCAGTGCTGCTTGTCGTTTGTGGCAATATTTGCGCAGGTCCGCAAACACAGACACTCCTTGGTGTGCCGGAACGGCGGTGGGTGCTCAGCACTGAGGGTGTACCTCTCCGGTGTTGGTTCGCACACAGCACTTGCTGACAGTGACACACAGTGCTGACCCTTCCGGTGTACACATGTGTGCACTGTACAGCATGCCATGCCGCTACGCTGCCTTCATGTTGCAGCGGTTGTCTGCGTTGTCACGGGTTCCATGTGCGCCGGTTATCAACATATCTGAAGTATTACTCATGTAGGATGACTACAACAGTATATATTATGGCAACAACACACTGATTTCATGTCATGCTGGGTGTGTTTGTGCCTCCATGTGTGCAGGGCTGCCATCCAGGGCATGCGCAAGTTCTACCACTCCAGCCTTGCCATGGTGCCCATCAAGGACATGACCAGGTGAGCGGCACTGCTCAGCAGCAAGTCTGCACTCCGCTAGTACTCAGCAGCAAGTGCATGTGCAGCAGTGCTCAGCAGCGCTGTGCTTGTCACGGACATGACCGTCAGGTGAGATTTGCTTGCTCAGCAGCAGTGGCGAGTGCCACAGTGCTCAGCAGCAAGTCAGCCATGCTCAGCACCATGGTGCCTACACTGAGGGTATGGCCGCACCTGGTCGAGCCGCAGCTCTGCAGCAGTGCTCAGCAGCAAGTCTGCAGCTGTGCTCAGCAGCAAGTCTGCAGCTGCTCTCAACAGGTGTGCACATGCCGGCACGGGCACTGCAGCTGTTTGCTTGCAAACAGACAGCACGCACGTGTTTATTTTGTAGCAACATACCTGTGTGCCATTACACTGAGCTTCACCAGGGCTGGTGAATGTGCTCAGCAGCAAGTGCGTGCAGTAGTCAGGTGCGCTGCCGCATGTTGCATGTACATTCGCACTTGTAATTGAAGCATGTCAGCCTGAGTTGCTCGCGCTGTGCTGCCACCTGAGCGGACCAGCAGAGCAGCAACCAGTGGTGCTGAGCAGCATCGTGCCCATTGTGGCTCGCTCGTGCATGTCCGGTGCAGCAGTGCCACCCCGCATCAATATTACCACAGCGTGCTCTCCTGGCACTGCTGCTGCTCACGTGTGCCTGCTCTTGGCTACTGCTGCCACTGCCGCCATCGATGCTACCACTGATGTTGCCACTGCCGCCCTACCCGCCGCTGCTGTCACTGGCACTGCTGCCGCCACCGCCACTGCTGCCACCACGTGGGCCACACACAACGGTGCGGGTGCGAGCAGCGTTCTGACAATCCAGAGCCGCCTCAAGCCTCTTCAGGAGGGTCAGTACGTCAGGCTCACGCGCTTCCCCTACAAGGATGACCTGGCACGCGTTGAGAGGGTCATCAACTACGGCGAGAAGGCAAGAACTTCAACTTTTACTTCAATAAGTACTTGAAGTGCATCTACTTCAACTTACACTTCAAGTGCATCTACTGTGGTAGCGTGCTTGTGGCATGTGTCATCAACTACGGCGAGAAGGCAAGAACTTCAACTTTTCTTTTACATGAAGTGCGGATGCTGTGTGGCGCGCGTTGTACCTGCTGTGTTAGCATGCTTGCAGCATGCGCCATGCTGCCCAGTGAACCTTGCACGTGTCTTGACACGGTCATCCGGCTGGCTTTGGCCTGGCGTTTTGCCCCATCCGCCATGGCAGTAGCTGCGCCTATTCACCTGATGTATGCCTTCCACTCGAGCATGGCTTACACTTCAACTTTGTCCCGTGTTTGCACACACATTATTTACATAGTACAGGCGGTGGTGCAGTTCATACCGCGCCTGGATCTGGACAGCTTCAAGCTCACCAAGGAGGAGAAGAAGGCCAGGTGAGCCGCCATATCATGATATTGCTTTGAAGTTTACTGGCAATTTACATGGAAAACGAGCGTGTGTGAATGCAACGTCGACTTGCTGTAGATTGTGTGGGCCACCGCCATCGCCACCCCTGATGCAATCTGCCTGGCGCAACCCATGGCGACCAGCAGCCTATTTTTGCCAAATCACCTGGCGTGCATCCTGCTGCCGCTGCAATGCACCTCTGCCCTACAAAATGCCAAACTCTTCGCACCCTCGGAACTTGCGGGTGCAGCTGTGGCTGCCACCTCCACTTCCCGCCAACGCCCCTGCCCCGCTGCTGCCATTGCTTGGTGCCCAATGCTGCACCGCAGGGGTCGCATGCGCCCCAACCAGAAATTCTTTGACCCAATCGAGGTGCAGAGCGTGGTGGGGGAGCGGCGCATCGAGCGCAGGAAGTTCCCCAACAGCATTGACCTGCTGGACTGGTTTGACGGCAACTGGTACCGCAACGGGTTCGCCCTCAAGGAGGTGCGCCACTCTTAACTTCAACTGTGCACTTCATTTTGAAGTTAAGGTGTCGCAACGCCGCTCACACTGCGCGAGTGCGGTGCGTAGCAAGTTACATGTTGTACAAAGCTTGATTTTTTATTTGAGTGCCCTTGCACCACATGGCGCTGCGCCATGTGGTTGTGCGTGATGTGCTGCGGTGTGCGGTGTGCGCGCATGCACGTGCTCACTTGCGTGCCCACGCGCGTCTGTTGGTGCCATGCCTGCGTGCTGCACCCCCCCCCACACACACCCACACCACACACATGCGTGTGCCCAGGTGTCAGTGAGCACGGCCATCCGCACAGGAGATGTCAACCCCACGCTGGAGGAGCTCACCAAGTTCAGGTCCGCACAACTTCAACCTTGCAGTTTATGTAACCTCTCGGTTGAAGTTGTATATGCAGTGGCAAGATGCACCTCAATCCCCTGCACTAGGTACAGTAGAGCATGCTGCAGCCAGCATGGTAGGTCTGCCAGCCCCTGCTGCCACATACAGAGCTTGCCCACCACATGCGTCAGCACATATACTTATAGGCCTTTCAATTGAAGGTGCGCTGCCGTTGCTGGCTGCACCAAGTGCCGGTGAGGTTCACGCTCGGGATGGTCATCCATTGCACACAGATGTTTTTTTGTGTGGTGTTGCCGGTTCCCGTTGAAGTGCTTGCACAGCAGGGAGCCCGCAGGCTGAGCTCGCTGCCGCTGCTAGCCACTTCTGCTGCTGCTGCAGCACTGGTTTGTGCAAGTTGAAGTTGAAATTGGTGTTTTCAACCTTCAACTGTCGGTTGTGCTTCAGCGCAGCATATCGGACCTGGTCATTGAGGACTGGCCCTCCACTATCCCGGCGGCGGCACCTGGCGCGGCGCCCGCCATCGACGCGTACAAGCCACGTCTTGCTGCTGTGCGCGCCCTACCCGCCTGACTAAATTTGTAGTGGTTCACACCGGTGTGCACATGCCCTTGTGTCTCTATGTCTGATACACAACTTGAACTAATACACAAACTTCAACACTGCACTGCAGGTCCCGCCTGGACAAGACGGAGCAGGACCTGAGCGACGTCTCCGATGACGAGGACAGGCGCAAGGAGGTCAGTTTCATGTTGAAGTTTGATCTGGTGCAGTTGAAGTACATACGTGAAACTGAAGCCTGCCGCTGAGGACACGCACTGGCAAATCGCTGCATTGCCGTTGAAGCTGCGTTGACACTTAAAGTTTACTGAGAGTGCACGCAGCAAGAAGCCCAGTTGGTGCCGCCTGCTGCTGGCGTGCTCTGTCAGCTTGTTTGGGCACCAGGATGTTGCTGATATTCCGTGTGGGCGAGCTGATGACCCTCGAAACTCAGCTGGTGGCGCTGCTGATGCCAGCGCACATTGCCTGCGGGCTGTGCGCTTGCATGTGCACCAGCGTGTCATTGCTGATGACGAACTACTTGCTGAAGTAAAAGCCAGCCAGCTGCTTTGCACTTGTCATGCGGTTTGCCAAACACGATGCCGCTCAAGAAAGGCAAGCGTGTGACACGGCCATGGGTGGCTTATAATATACTTCTAGTAGTAGTAATATATAAATATGATTATGCTTCTCTTGGCTTGCGATGGTTCCGCCAGACCCTATAGCTGCCGGCTCACGCCAGTCTTCACAACTGGCGCACCTTTGGCGGTGACGTGTGCTGCTGCTGCCGTCGCTTGTGCCCATTCCCGCGTGCTGCCGCTGCTGCTGCTGCTGCTCGCTGTTGTTTGTTGCAGAAGCGCAAGGGCAACACGCAGCTTGACGTCATCGCGGAGCTCAAGGCCATACAGGTGTGCATTGCTGAACTTGCACTTGAAGTTGGAGTTGAAGCAGCAAGCATAATTGAACTCGCACTTGACATTGTAAGTGGCAAACTGTCCCGTTCCGGCATGTCGTGTTGGCTGGCAGCCAGTTGCGATGCACCCTGTTGCTACGGCCAGGCAACGCGCCGCAGCTGGCGCTTGCTAGCCGCCGACCTGATGTCGAACTAGTCATTGAGGTAGTTTGTTGCAGTAGTTGATGGAAGTGCCCGCAAGTGCCCGCACACAGCCCAATCCCTGCCCACACTCTCACTGCCCACTTCTGCTGCTGTTAATGCATGTACTCGGTTAAACGGCGCCCTGCCCTGCCTCCACTCCGCGCCATCCATAGGAACACTCATCAACTACTGTGGGCGATACATGCACCACTTGCTCTTGGTATGTGACCAACGTTTTTTGACATGTATCTTGTTGATTTTGTGTTTTAGGCCAAGGAGGGCCCTGCGCGTGACGAGGCCCCCCTGTTTGCGGTGAACGACCTGGTGGTGGTGGTGTCTGGTGACCTAAAGGACCTCAAGGGACGTGTCGTGGAGGTGAGTGGCCCTTGCACGCCCAACAGCTGGCATTACTTTGGCCCTTTCATGCCCAACAGCTGGCATTACTTTGGCCCTTTCGCGCCCAACAGCTGGCGTTACTTGTGGCCCTTTCACGCTCAACAGCTGGCATTACTATGGCCTTTTCACGCCCAACAGCTGGCATTACTTTGGCCATTTCACGCCCAACAGCTGGTGTTGCTTTGGCCCTGTCATGCCGAACAGTTTTTTCTAGCTACTGCAAAGTGGCAGGGGCCATGGCCATCGGCGTGTTGTTGTTGCCTCATCATGCTGTGTGGGTTTGGCGCCTTGTCCGTGTTGCTGTAGCCGTCGGTGACACACAGCTGCCAGCTGGCATGTTGACACACAGCTGCCAGCTGCCACGTTCACATGGTAGGTGCCGCATTTGCACTGCATGTTGGCCATACTGTAGCATACCTCCATTACATGTGTGTCATCATCATCGCATCGCCCCCATTAGCCTTGTGCACTCCCATGCTAGGAGCACTGTACACCATGGCAACAGCTCCAAAAAGCTCCAAGTGGCACGCGCGTGCTACATCGCTGGGCTGACTGGCACAGCTGTGTAACTGTTTGTAACTGCCCCAGGTGACTGGCACGGGCCCCGAGTCTGTGGTCAAGATGCGACCGCTGGACACGGCCATGGCAGACAATGTCGTCACCGTGCAGCCTCACCAGGTGGGACACACTTGATCAAGCAACTCTTGTTCAGCAAGCACTGACACTATGTGGCATATGTTATGCCTTCACCTCATGTCTTGGTGTGGGCGACGGTGCACGCGCACCTGTTGATCACCACTTGTGCGCCGCACACCCTCATTCAGTAGGAGAAGCATGTGGCTAAGCTGTCTGTGCGCAGCCATACCAAGCCAGCCATACGTTGTGCTGCTGCTGCCACCCGGGCACATCAATTGCTGCTGCTGCTGCTGCCGCTGCTGCTCCTGGCCACTGCTCTGCCCTGTGTGTATGCATACACGTGCGTTGTGTGCTGCTGCTGCTGAGCTGTGTGTGTGTGGTGCGCTTGCTTCTGAGCAGATTGCCAAGTTCTTCCAAGTGGGCGCGCACGTGCGCGTCATGGAGGGCATGTACAGCGGCGAAACTGGCACCATCGTCAAGTGAGTCACTTGCAGTCAGCACTGGTGGTGGATACGTCGAAGCATATACCGGGTACTTCAAAGTATTGTTTTGCTTACCTGGATCACTGCCTTGACATCAATGTAAATGGCAAGCACCATTGATGGTGGTGGGCACTTTTCAAAGCCAGGCATGGCTGCAAAATTTGCAACATTGTCAAGTTAGTCACACATGTACTGGCACTGGCATAGACTGCTAAGTCACTACTTGTAAAAGTAAATGGTACATACGTCATCATGCCTGCAACACACATGTGTGGCCTGCAACACATACACACATGCGTGATCACAGTCGCACACGGTGGCGTGCACAGTACCGGTAGCGTGCTGCTCGTGTGCACTATTGTCACATGTGCTAGCGGGACTGCAGCCCGTGGTGGCTGCTGCTGAGCCATTGGCATGGTACTGTCGTGCGTTTGCTGTGTGCAAGTGTACATGTGTGCATGCGTTCATGTGTACATGTGTTAATGTGTGCATGTGTTAATGTGCGGGTGCAGGCTGCTGGAGGTGGATGGGAGCGGCGACCCCACGGCAGTCGTGCTGGCAGACCTCAGTGCCAAGGAGCTGCAGGTGAACAAAAAATCATCACCAATTCACTTGGTTCTGTTCTTGGATTCATGAACGCATGCTTATAGTAGTAAATGCATGATGGCAGTGCCCCCCCATGGTAGTTGCGCTGGCGGACCTGAGCACCACAGAGCTGCAGGTGAACAGAGTTTGTGAATCCTTGCTCCTGTTCTCGACTTTGTAAACTCATTTTATAGATGTGTGGAAGGCAGTGGCGCCCCCCACGGCCGTCGTGCTGGCCGACATCAGCGCGCTAGCGCCAACGAGCTTTAGGCAAGCAGAGTTGATTAGTTGATATACTTGATGTTGTTTCTGGATTCATCAGTTTTTAAACGGACGGTGGCCAGTCCATGGCAGCCTTGCTGGCGGACCGCGCACCAAACGCCAAGTAGACAAAGCTCATGAGGTGCAAGTGAACAACGTTCATCGCACTGCTCAGCGCCCCAAGAGCACTTCAAGCAGTTGTTGAAGTACTTCAGAAGTGCCGCTGTGGTATGCCACAGAGAGAGGCACAGAGAGAGGCGTATGGCTCCTGCGAGCTGTGGAGACAGAGGTGCATGGCGAAAGAGGTGGATGTGTGTGTGTGCATGGCCTGGCCGTGGCTGGCGTGTATCTGCCAAGTGGTTGCCGTGCGTCCACCTTGACACCGCCATGTGTCATCTGGGCAGACCTGCTAGTGTGACTGCCATGTAACTGCTGTGTGAAACTGCGGTGTGACCGCTGTGTGTCCTGCCACGTAACCGCCATGTGTAACTGCCATGTACCCGCCGTGTGTAACTGCCGTGTAACTGCCGTGTGTAACTGCCTATCCAGGTGAGGGTGGCGCACCTGCAGGAGAGCATGGAGGTGGCGCAGGGGCTGGACAGCCTGCAAGGCATCGAGCAGGGCGACCTCATCATGATTGGTGAGTTGCCTTGACGTCTGCCAGAGCTGTGCCCGTCCAGTGACAGCCGGCACGGCATTGATTTGGCTGACCTCTTGGGCGGTCGGCAGGAGGTGGTGAGTTGAAGTTGCATATGTTGAAGTCGTGCTCTTGAAGGTGGGGCCCCGCCCCAGTGGCGCGTTGAGAGCAGGGGTGTGTGCGGAGGAATGTGTGGCGGGGGGGGGAGGGGCAGCAGCCGTCATGTGCTGTGAAGCAGAGGCAGTCCTGCACGCGCACGCACGCTGTATCAGAGAGCTCGCCCGCACTGACCCGGGGTGGTGGCGCTGGTGCGTGCGTGACGACGTGGGCTGTGGTCTGTTTTGGCCTCTGGTCTCAACTTGCCATTGCGAGTACTTAAGCACACTTACCTGCAGCATATTCATGTGCTACGATGTACCAGTGAAGCGGTGCACCGGAAGTGCCACATGTGGCATGCAGAGCAAACCTCGTCCCTCTCCAACCTGACTGCGAAAGCAGTGCCATCTGATACATGGTGTGTTATATATGTGCCTGTATGAATGCCATGTGCGCGTGAGAGCAGGGCCTACGGAGGTGGCCATGGTCATCACCATAGGGCGCGACGACGTCGAGGCGCTCAACCAGTCTGGCGTCGTCAAGCGCGTCAAGCCTGAGGTACACTCTTTCTGCCGAAATCCGTATTTGAAGTTCCATGTGTGCACTTGAAGTTGCACATTGCGTACTTGAACTTGTATGTGTGCACTTGAAGTTGCACATCGCGTACTTCAAGTTGTACGTGTGCACTCGAAGCTGCGCATTGCGCACGATTGCCCGCTGCAGGTGGTGATGGTGGTGGACGGCAGTGGTGGCGCTGCTGCTGCTAATGTTGAGCGCTGTTGTCATGCGTGTGTGCACCAATGTGCATGTGTTTAGGTGCCATGCCACGCCCCAGCACGCATGCTGCCGCCGTGCTTGAGTGTGCGCTGTGCATGGCAGTGCGTGTCATGCCACCCTTTTTCAACCAGTCACAGTGCTCCCACATCACATGGCCACTTGTTCTGCTGCACATGTGAAAGAAGCCAAAAAGGTGACTGAGCCCAGGTACTCCCGTGGCTAGGGCAGAAAGCCAGGCCGAAGCCTGTGTGGTGATCTATCC
>JAULBY010014113.1:0-22064 GCA_032358315.1 Ophiocytium majus | reverse complement strand
ATGCTGCTTTATTCTGCATGCTTAGTATACCATTACGGTTTTTACGTTACGTTACGTAATGTTACGATTACGATTACGGAGTAATTAGCAAAAATATTACGATTCCGGCAACCCTAAACATGAGCCACACATAGTCTGAACACTGGTATGTGGCAAGGGCGCGCAGTGTCAGCAGGGCGGTTGTGGATTTGATGGGTGCACCATAAATGTGAGAAGCACGTGGTGCGCTCTACCAAAGTAACAGAAGTGATAAGCACGTGGTGCGCTCAACCACAGTAACAGAAGTGTACTGTGTGTCACGTACAGTGGTCTCAGTGACTTCTGGCATGCAAGTTGGTCAACGGCACCCCGAGCTACGCGGCACCGCCGGCACTCGCAACACCTGTGAGGGTATCAGCTGCTGTAGTGCTACCATATTCACTACAGCGCCAGAGTGGTGGCATCAGAGTGGCGGACCACATTGAATGTGATGGTCTTTGTGTCAACAGAGGGCCAAGCGGCTCAGCAGTTTGCACCGTTGGCGAAGGGGTCTGAGTTTTGAGGAGCAGGGCGCAGGCCTGCAGCACACCCAACATAGAGCGGCACAGGCGAATCCTGTAGGTTGCGAGTGTATCTGCTGCTGCCAAACTGGGCTCAACCAGTGCGGCGGCGGCCCGCGGCGGCCACAAGCGCCTCCCAAAGCGGACCTGTCAACGGCCCCACCTCATCTTGAAAGTTGCTGCTGAGGGCAAAATTCTCACCACCAACCTAGTAGTGGAGGAGACGCGCCTCATTGAGAACGTTCGTTTGGCGAGGTCACGATTTTGGACTCCAGGATGGGACGAAGTTTGCTATACAGCGACCGCCTTTCCGCGCCGCCCGTGAAAACAGTAGGGTCTTATGCCACCAATACACCATGGACGGGTCCACTATCCGGACTACCTGCAATCGATGCGCTTCTGCATCATCTACCGTCTGTTCAAACCGCTGCCAACTATTGTGTCCTCACGAGAAACTTCCAAGATCAGCTTTCATCCTAGAAGTGGCTGAGGCAGCAGCAGTTGTACGACAGTTCTGAATTGCATTTGCAACATTGCGGCGTAGTATGGCCATGCTTGTGCCGAAAATCGTGAAGCAGAAAATATTACCCTGCGTGCATTGTGATAACCTGTAGAGCTGGTCAGGTGTGTCGCTTACCTCATCAATGCTTGTGGCAGGGTCCCACTGCCATCCGTAGGTTCGCAGCAGTTCCTCCTGCCCAACTGCAGCCTCACTGCCGTACTCTGAGTCCACGCTCTCCATCCCTTACCCACCAGCAGCAGGCCCAAGCTGGGAGTCGGAGGGGCCTGCTGACCAGCTGGTGGCAGTCGCACAAAGAGAATGGAGTTGTGCACAGCACCTTCGCCAGCTCGCTACACACGCTGTCACACCCCTTTGCTGAGCAACCTGAAAATGGATTTTTGGCGCTCAATGTGTTTTAAATTCAGCCGCTGCCAGCGCTGTTGGCTGCCGGCTCACACACACAATCAGCGCGGAGCGACGGCAGGGCCAACGCCACCGCTTGGTGACGAGCCGAAGAAAGACCTGGCAGCGGCGCTATTCAGGCGCGGCGCCGTGGCTGTCCTGGTGCTGCGCCAGCAGGGCTTGAAGCCACACCAATCAAATCACTGGGCACCTGAAAAGGGTTGGCAGGGCTTCCCAGGCACCATGTGGTGCCGCACGTGTGATGGCGACGGCGACAACTCCACCCTGGTCATGTGCACGAGATGCGAGTGCACTCACCACGCTGACTGCGTGAGCTTCGACCAGCGGCAGGCTGCGTCAGACTGGCTGTGCCCCACTTGCGCTCCCGTCGAACGCAGCTGCAAGCTCTGCACCGACAAATCAGCAGAGTACTTGACGACGGTGCTGAGGGCATCGGGGCAGCTGCTGGCGTGCGAGGGCTGCCGCATGCAGGTCAGTGGCGGGCCCGCGTGCTCGCACAAGGCCTTGCTCCTGTTGTCATACGCCTTGCGGACCCAAAGAGAAGAGCAGCAGCAACATGCCAGCAGCAGGGCAAGTTTGAAAACCGGGCCGGGCGGAGATTTAGTTGCTCGGACAGCTGCCGTGGCCGCTGCACTGCGGTGCGAATTGCAGCAGCAGCAATAGCAGCTCAGCCCGCCCGACGCCGCTTTGTGCATACCCACCACTTTTGAACTGTACCGGCACAAACACATCTTGCTGCTTCGGAGGGGAACACATGTAACTGGAGCACTCACGACAGCTGACCTGCTCAGCGTGTGGATCCTGCTGTGTCCCATGTCCCACAGGTGCACCCAGAGTGCTACGGCATACTCAACGCATCAGCACTCAAGGAGGGCTGGCGCTGTGTGCAGTGCACTGCGGACGCACCTGCGCCACTTATTCCCCCCCCTCCCCAGCAGCGCAAGCCCGAAAAGGTTGCCCGGGCAGGCGCTGCAAGTGCAGCGCCAGCGGCAGCAAACAATGGTGCTGAGGTGCGGCGCAGTGGGCGGCAGCGGTGCTCACGCGTGGCGGTTGTGGATGGGCATTCCATCCTTGTGAGGCAAGTTCCCGTGCGCTGCACAGATAGTGTATGCACACATGCGTGCACACCAGAATGGTGCATTTGCAGCAAGCTGGCGTTGGGTATTATTTGGCAGCTAGTAAGTAAGCACCGCCCATGTATTGGCTCATGGGCATGCCTGCTGCCATATTGGTGTTGCATGTGACTTGCTGCAGACATGCCGGGGCAGGTCAAAGGCAAAACATAGATCCCACGGTTGTCCTGGTTTGTGTGGCAGGACTCCAAAACACCTTGTGCTGCAACAACCCGCCTCAGCTCCAGCACGCTGCTGGCGCGTGGCAGCAGTTTCTGACGTGTTGCTTGTGTATAAACAACACCTATCATCCTCACATCAGAACTTGTGCGCACGCATCCGCCCACACCCACCCATGTCCCTGCGCCCTGCAGCAACCTGTATGACATGTCCACTGGCGAGCCCAGCGTCTCCAAGGAGATTGAGGAGCGCCGCGCCCGCAGGGATGGCGGCAACACTGAGGCAGCGATGGTTGCACCGTCACCAACGCCTGACGATGTGCCTGCGGAGACAGTGCCGGACGCTTTGGGCTCAGCAGGCGTGGACGCCATGCTGCCGGTGGTCATGCGCGTGCTGCAGCAGGTAAGCTGCTGCTTTGCATCGGTCCCTGTTCAGGTCTGGTGGAGGTTGGCATTTGCCTGACAACGAGGCGTGGCACACATATCTGTGTGCATGCCTACATGGCGCAAGCTTTAGCCATTACTCCTCCGTGGAATGACCTACTCCCGAAGTATGTTGGCAGGGCGCGCATGGCACTGCATAACAGGGCAAGCTGGTATGTAGAAACCAAATGCATGTTTGCTCACATGGTTTGTAGGCAGGTGTCACACTTGGAAACAGCACTACTTCTGACAAGTACCGAAGGTTGTGGGTGTGACAGAGAGCACCTGCGCCGTGGAGCATCAACGCACTTGCTGCACATGCAACTCAGTAGTACAACACCAGGGTATATCTTACCATGGCTGCACTGCAGCACGACACTGTCACCAACACACCACAAACACCACCACACTCAACAGCCACAACATTCCCCCCCCCCCCCCCCCCCCCCTGCCGCTCCCACACAACCCCTTACCCACAGTTTGAAGGCAGCGGCGCGTCCATCCCCCAGCTGGTGGCGACCGTGTGCGCCCACCACTCCCCGCCCTTCCCGCGCGCATCCGCCCCCCCCCTCGTGTCACTGGCCATTCGCGCCGGATTGGAGCGCGGCGCACTGCGCGCTGTGACCGTGGTCTCTGCCGGCGACGCCTCTGATGCGGCCATACTGTCGCTGCCCAAGCAGCTGGCCAGGCGCTGGGCGCAGGACGGCACGCTGCCGGCCGCGCGCGCGCTGGTGGCGGGCCTGCGCCCGCAGCAGCGCGGCAGGGGCGCGGCGCAGCAGCTGTTTCTGTGCTTGACGGCGCAGCAGCTGTATGCGGACGCGCTGCCGTGGGCGCGCACGCACGACACGGTGCCACGCGACAAGGTGTGTGTGACTGGGGGATGTCTGGTGTGTGTAGTGGTGATTACGGCGTGTTATGCTGTCGTGCACTAGCTGCATGACGTAGTCTTATGAATATGACGTGTTAGTAAGGTTTATGCGCACATGTGTGTACACACATGCTGAACTCACCGCAGTTGACAATGTTTCAGCACTTCTACATGCTTAATGTTTTGATACTTCAAAATGCTTCAAGACCTTCAAGAGGTACCTTCCAAAAAGTACTTCAATATGCTGTGACATAACCCTGACCATGTGCAGTGCAAACACCTGGTGCACTCCATGGGTGCTGCCGGGCATGTGGCTGTCGCCAAGGTGCAAGGCATGTGCTGCTCTGAACCGAAAGTGCTGTTGCACATTTTACAAGGTGCTGGAGCGGCTGGTGGAGGCGCAGCTGCTGGACAGGTTGCCAAAGGCGCTACTCCTGGGTGACCAGACCAGTGCCAGCAGTGCCAGCAGCGGCCCGGATGTGGGGATGGGCCGGCGCAGTGCCAGCGCTAGCGGAGGTGATGGGGGGGATGCTGTGGTGTACGCGCTGCGCCACGTAGTGCGGCTGCGCACGGAGGGTGGTGAGTTCTTGGACTGGTGTTCGGTGCATGAGCATGCCTTACCAGCAGTGGTGGTCAGCGTTGCGGCACATGACAGTTGCGGCCACAGATATACTACTTCTGCTGCTGTTGTTGCGCCATTGAGCTACAGCTGCTTGGCCCACCCCTTGCACACCGTGCAAGCTTGTTGGTTTTTTCCCACGTATTGTTGCCTGTCGCTAGTGTGCTTCTTTACATGCCTGACTGCGACCTACGATAGTGGTACTTAAACTGCAACAACACCCTGCACACACCTGTTACTCACACCTGCACCCCCCCCCCACACACACACACCCAACCGCCGCCGCAGAGCCCCTGGAACTTGTCAAGTCCTTCATGCACGCCGTCACAGACGGCGAGCCGCTGCTCGACCCCGCAGTCATCGCCGCCAACGCGGCAGCCAAGGCGGCGGAAGCTGCTCAGCAGAAGGCAGCAGCCGCCGCCGCCGCCGCCCCTGCGTACAAGCGCGTGCAGTCGGCATCCGAGGCCGCGCGCATGTCGCACAACGCAAAGCTGGAGGCGGAGTCCGCGGCGGCCATGCCCCTGAGGGATGCCTTCTTGGCACGGCACCGGAGCCGCATGCGCGACTTCCTGCCGCCCGCAGAAGCAGGGCGACTGGACGCCGTCGCCGCCGCGCACCACATGGCCAGCAGAATCGCGGCCGCTGCTGGCGGCGCCACCGCCAGCGCAGCTGCCACCGCCGGCACTGCTGCTGCCGGGGGGGCGGCGACGGATGGCGGTGCGTCAGGCGCGGTCGCTGCTGCTGCTGCGGCGGCGGCTGCGGCGGTGCCGGAGGAGGAGGCGCGGCCTTGGCAGAACCCTTTGTATGCGGTGCAGGACACGCCGGCGTACATCACGCACCTGCCGATGCGGGACCACCAGCTGGAGGGGCTGGCGTGGCTGAGCTACATGCACCGCAATGGCGTTCCCGCCATACTGGGGGACGAGATGGGCCTCGGCAAGACGCTGCAGACCATAGCCTTCCTGGTGAGTGTGCCGAAGGGCGTTCTCACGCCACTGCTTGTGTGCAGGCACCATGTGCGCTTATGCCTCTGTGCGGGTGGATAGCTTGGTGGCTGGGAACTCTGGTGTATGTCAGTGTTTGAGCTGGTGGTTGAGGGTGGGGTGTGGTGTTGCATGGGTTTGGTGGTTGCAGCGGTGCCCAACGGTGCATGAGATGCCATGTGCGGATTGTTGCGGCAGTCCAGAATGCGGAGACGTGCCAAACGGTCATGCCAGCAGTTGAACTTGCGGCTGACAGCAAGCACACCGCTGTACATGCGGCAGCATGTCAGGGCAGCCTGCTCTCTTCCCTGTTGCACACGTGCACACACTGTTGTGGTGTACAAACTAAAGGCTGCATTTACGCGTGCATCTCTCGTGCATGATGCGCAGGGCCACCTGAAGTGGGACCTGCAGCTGCAGGGTGCGTCGCTGATTGTGTGCCCTCTGGGTGTGTTGGGCACGTGGCTTGATGAGTTCAAGGTGAGCATACAGGCTTGTAGCTTATGAACCCATGACTGTGCACCGCAGCATATACCAGAAGATTGTATACACTCTTGGTGTGTACGTCAGTATGTAACCACACAGTTGCAGCATGCACAAATGTCACCTGCTGAATGTACACCGATATTATAATATTGCGACACCTGCCGCATGACCATGCACCAGCACGCACACGGCATCATTGCAGAGCTGTTGTGGCAAGTTCAATCATGAGCAGTAGTTGCAGTTTACAATCACCACCTGCTACAGCAAACCTGCGATAAGCACTGTCTGACCTGGCCTATACATATCGATCTTATGATGTGGCCTGGCTCCATGTGCTTAGCTGTGGTGCCCGGAGCTGCGCGTGGCGCGCCTGCACTCGTCCGTCACAAGTGAGAGGGAGCACCTCAAGCACGTCATCCTCAACAACCTGGACCAGTACGACGCTGTCGTCACCACGTACGAGGCAAGTCGCAAGCGCGCGTGCGCCTCTTTTCGCAGCGGCAGTGGCGTTCATGCGCACATGCATGGTTGAAGTGCGCTGCTGGGGATTTGGCTGTCAACATCACTGGCGCGGCAGACCAGCTGCAGTCTGCTGCTTCACAGCACCATCTGCGCCGCTGCATTGTTTTGCATGCTGCGCAACAAACACCTGCTGACAATGTGTTCTGCTGCCTCGCGCTGCCGTGATGTGTCTGCATTGTTGGCTGTTGCTGCAGATGTGCACGGGCGAGCTGCGGCGCGTGCTGGCACAGAAGCACATCTGGCGATATGTGGTCCTGGACGAAGGACACAAGGTAACCTTGTGCGGCGTACTGCTATGGGTGCATGACTCACGAGGCATTGGCATGCTGTCTCATGCACTGTCCAGCATGCCTGTGTCCGCTGCTCAGCATGCGGTGCAGTGGGGCATGCTATTGCAGTCACCAGAAGCGCGCACCAGTGCATCATCTTTGTGCAGCTGTCCTGCACCAAGTCTTCTCCGCTCCTGACAACACATTGACCTGTGTGTGCCTTTTGTGAGCGCACGCTGTGCAGATCAAGAATGACCAGGCAATCATATCCCAGGTGGTGCGGCGCATACGCTGCCAGGGCAAGCTGCTGCTGACGGGCACGCCCCTGCAGAACAACCTGCACGAGCTGTGGGCACTTCTCAACTACCTGCTGCCAGACACCTTCAAGGTGCGTGCCCGCCTGCGTGCCTACACCACTCCTCCTCCAAAACCACCTGTTGCACACATGGTACCTACCCTGTATATTCCGTACCTAATCATGGTAACGATGACTCATGTTTGGTGACCGCGCATGTGTCGGCAAGACACACCCTGTTGACAGTGTGTGCAGTCTGAAGCGCTTGTGGCGGTTGAAGTGTGTGTCATGTGCATGAGCTTGTGCAGCCAATGCAACTGCCCACTGCCTGCCATGTGCGTGGTACCTGTGACTGCTGTGCTTTTTGGGCGCTCAACCTGGTTGTCAATACCAGACGTGATTGCTGCCCAGTGGCTCACCTTGCCTTTCTGCTCTGGGCTCTGGCGGTGCACTGCTGCAGGACTCTGAGCCATTTCTCAACGCGTACGACCTCAGCACCGGACAGGTGCGTGCTCCGCACTGCCGCATACCTCAGAAGTACTTCGAAGTACATGTTTCTACAGCGTGTACAGTACACACCCTGGCTAGCAAACTACCCCGGTGCACCCAAGTCCAAATGCCACACATCAGAGCGTGCTTGATCGTGGAAGCGTCATCGTGCAAACTACAAAGTAAGCGTGCTCGTGCAGAGCACACAGCTGCCACGGTCCCCCCTTCGTAACACCTTTGAACCCATGCTGCCTGCCTGCCACGTGTGCAACTTCTCTTGCTGCCAACTTTCCCTGCTTGTCACACACGCACCACACGCAACTTCAAAACCCTGAACTTCAAGAATGCCACCCTTGTCACCCGCGCGCAGGTCCACGAAGGCATGCTGGCCAGCGCACACTACGCCCTGGCCCCCTTCATGCTGCGCAGACTCAAGTCAGAGGTCGAGCGCTCCCTGCCGCCGCGCGGCGTGATGGAGGTCAGCGTGCCTCTCACGGAGGCTCAGCGCTTTTGGTACCACCAGCTGCTGCAGCGCGAGCGCGACGTCCTGCACAGGCTGGAGGCGGCCGCCGGCGACGGCGGGGCCGGCGGCAGGGTGGATGGGGTGGTGCTCCAGCCGCAGAGCGGCGACTGGAAGCGCCTCCAGAGCCTCATGATGCAGCTGTGAGTGAAGTGTGGTGTGGCGTAGGCAATGAGCGGTGCCTTTGGCAGTGGCATGGAAGTGCGTCGTGCAGTGCGCCAGTGTCACTGGCGTCGCTGCTAATGTGTCGGTGCTGTATTGCACGCCAGGCGACAGCAGCGGGCACAGTGGGATGTTGCACGACCTTCCTCCCATGCAGCATAAGTAACTGGTGTTTGTGCCTCCAAAATTTGCGCACCGTGCGTCTGGTCAGGACCTCGCGCTTCCAGCCATGTCTCCCTCAGTGCACGCAAACCATGTGACGCAGGGCTGCTGCTTCTCGCAGTAGCACTGTGGGTGCCGATGCCTCGCGCATGACAGTGTGGACTGTGGTGGCGTGTGTGTGCGTGCGTGCAGGCGCAAGTGCTGCAACCACCCATTCCTTTTTCCAGGTGCTGACCCAGACCCGGAGGCCATTGATGAGGGCCTGGTGCGAGCCAGCGGAAAGATGGTGCTGCTGGACCGCCTGTTGCCCAAGCTCAAGGCGCGAAGCCACCGCGTGTGCATCTTCAGCCAGTTCACCTCAACACTGGACCTCATACAGGTACACCTTGTGTTCATGTATGCGGAGGGTGTTTTGTCGCTCGTCAACGTGTTGTGCCATTCGATGTGTCTTTCTGTCTCGGCTGTAAATGGTTGCGCCGAATTACCAAGCACAAGTCCCACACACACTGTGTGTGGGCGTGTCAAGCCGGCGCACATGGGTGCTTAACCTTGTGCAGGTGTTGCTGCTTCGGCAGTGCTGCATTTAGCGGTGCACCCATAGAGGCGTGCTGTGAGTTGCATCGCCCAACATGTCTGCTTTGCCGCCTACCAACCTGTTACAGTGGTGGACCCCTATTCACATCCTGGTGTTCTAGCCACTGCTGCCTGTTACTGACACCCACTCCTGCTGCTGCCTGTGCTGCTGTCAACACCGCCAGGACTACTGCACCCTGCGCGGCTACAAGTTCCGACGCATCGACGGCAGCGTGTGCCGCATCCGCCGAGCCATCAGCATTGCTGAGTTTCAGAAGCCGGGCAGCAACGTGTTCATCTTTCTGATGAGCACACGCAGCGGCGGACTCGGCATCACTCTGACCGCGGCCGACACTGTCATTCTCTATGACAGCGACTGGAACCCACAGGTGCGACACCAGTTTGGGAATCACCAGCTCATGTACTTCGTGCGCTGCACAATCTGCAAGTGCGCGCCCGCATGCGCAGCAGCGTTGAGTAGCGCTAGTGCGCCTTCAAAGTCGTGTTGCCACCGCTTCAAGTAGGTACACGTTTTGGCCATCCCAGCACCCAAGCTTGCCGCCATTGCCAAAGCTTTGCGAGTGCAGGTATTTTGTGCGGGTGTCTATACGACACAGACAACCTGCAATGCCAAGGGTCACACTTGCAGCGTCGTGCCGGTGCTGCTGCGGCTGCTGGGATGGGGCTGTGGCACTGTCTGACTGCCGCATACAGCTTGCGACCCACAGCGCATGCTCCTGAACCCCACAGTGGGTCATGCCCAGCTTGGCGCACGCGCCCCAGCCATTCCGTGTGCGCACCCCCGACAACTCTCCCCACATGCACACAAGCTCAGGGCACTGCTGCCTTCATGTCTCAGGCAAAAGCGCATGCTGCGTCGGCCCCACTGACCGCAACTCCTGGTGATTGTCACCCTTCACTTTTGCCTGCGCGGCGGTGCACAGGTGGACCTGCAGGCCATGGCACGCGTGCACAGGATTGGACAGACGCGGCCCGTGGCCGTGTACCGCCTGGTCACCGCGGGGACCGTGGAGCAGCGCATGGTGCAGCGCGCACAGAAGAAGCTCTTCCTGGACAGGTACCCAGCAGCTAGCTGAGCACATGTACCAGCTTGCTCAGCACATGCATGCCTGCATACCAAACAACGATGGCAGCTACGTGCAAGGCCCACGCACATGGTGCGGCACCAATTTTGCTGCGCCAGCTCTGTGTACAGTACACCACTCAGAATAGCGCTTGAGTTTGTACGAGGTCTGCATCCCACATTGTGGGCAGCTGTTTGGCTCATTCAGCGTACACCGCTTCTTGCGCGGCTCCTTTTGTGTTTTGCGTTGTTGCACGCTGTTCAGGATTGTGAACCGCGGCAGCTCCAAGCAGGCGGAGGAGGAGGGCGGCATGTCCTTTGACCAAGTGTGTATGAGAGTGTCATGTGTCAATTGATTTGGCACATGTGCGTATTCATAGACACGTTATGTATGCCATGTTTGATGATGTTTACTTACCCCCCGCTTACCTGTCGTGGTACATCATATGCCATCACACATCCCCAGGCTTGCTTCATAGCACTGCTCAACAAAACATGCAGGCCAAGTGCATGCCATGCTACTGCTGCATCTGTTTTCCTCCAAGCCTTAAACCCCACCACAGCAGCTTGCCATCCCACCTCCAGCATCCACCATGCCACTCTTGTGCCAAACTCCCCCGCTCACACACTATGCCCATGCTTTGGCGCCGCACCGCGTGCCATGCCGCAGATGCTGGACATGTTCCGCTTTGGCATGCAGGCGGCGCTGCGCACGTCCTTCGCCACCCAGGAGCTGACCGAAGACCAGCTGGAGTCTCTCATGGACCGCTCCTGCTTCACAGTCGACGAGGCGCAGGTGCAGCGCATCGGCGGCGCCACCGCAGCGCCTGCGGCCGCCGACGCCACCCCCACCGCCAGCAGCAGCGGCGGCTCTGACGACGCCAGCGCCAGCACGGCCAGCGACGGCGGCAGCGGCGGAGGCGCCACCACCAGCAGCAGCGGTGACAGCAGCCCCGGCAACGCCGCCGGTGACGCCGCTGCCACTGCCGCCGCCGACTTTTTCGACCCACGCGCGACTGGGACGAGCCTCACGTGCTTTGAAGGCGTCGACTACCGCGGCAACCGTGCGGCGGGGGGGGGGCGCGGTAGCAAGAAACCGGCGGTGAGCCTGCGCGACATTGCGCGAGAGTTCCATGACGCGCTGGGCGCCCACCGCGAGCGCAAGAGCCGCTTCAAGACGGTGGACGGACACACCATCCTGGCAGTCAACGACTATGGGCTGGGGCAGACGCTGAGCGTGTACGAGGTGGAAGCGCGCCGCAGCGGGGGCGACGCTGGCGCTGGTGGCGGTAGCAGCAGCGGCAAGCGGAAGCGGCAGAAGGCCGGCAGGGACTTTGACCACATGGACAGTGAGTGCTAGTTGCCTGCAGCGCGCCTTGTCATTTCTGCAGTGCAGTGCGGTTTTCGGGCAGAGCTGCGGGTGCGGTTTGCTTGGCACAATGTGCTCTTGGGGCTGTCAAGTGTCGATGGCATTGTTGACGCACACCGTGTATGCTAATGTCAGCCACAGCGCACTCCGTCGGCCAGCTTCACCAGTGGCCGCCATGGCGGACAGTCACGAGCTGCTGCACCTGCTGCACAGCCCACTCTTCTCACCCCAACAACCGCTGCCGCCCTGCCGCCCGTCCACACTTCCCTGTGCGCGATGCCCTGCGCAGCGTGCCTCAACTGCTGGGACGGCGGCTCCCTGTACTGCTGCGACCTGTGCCCCGCCACGTACCACGCCACGTGCATCGGCACCACGCCCCGCGCCATAGAGAAGCAGATGCGCTTCATCTGCCCCCAGCACAACTGCGCGGACTGCGGGCGCACCACTACGGAGGCGGGCGGGCTGCTGTTCCGGTGCCTGGCGTGCCCACAGGCCTTCTGCGAGGACCACGCCCCTGTCAACATGGTCTACGTGGGGGAGTGCAAGCGGTACAAGGCGCTCGGGCAGATCCACCCTCCCCAGGTGTGTTCCGGTGCTGCGCGTGGGTTGTGGCGTCGGCGCGCTTTCGATGCAGGCGGCCTGCGACAGCTTCCTGTGCCCTTTCTGTAGCACACTTACTGGGCTCAGCTTGTTCGGGCAGCGTGTCCATTGCACATTGAACCATAGTGTCACAATCGGCGCGTGCACCGGGGCGGTTGACTCAAATGCCACGGCATGCCTCTACCGTGCTCTGTGCGCGCCCCCGTGTGAACAGGCGTACTTCATCTACTGCTCGGCCCAGTGCCGCGAGTTTGAGCGACGCATCTCCTCTTTCGACGAGGAAGCTAACTCAGAAGACGAGGAGGACGACTGCGTCTGCCTGGGCGAGACCAAGCCCAGCGCCACCGCAGTGCAGCCTGCTGCTGCTTCTGCTGCTGCCGCCGCGCCAGTCAGCACGGTTTCTGGCGGCGGCGCAGCGTCGACCTGCCACGACGAAGGCAGCTGCGGCAGCGCCGCCAAGAGGGTGCGCAGCGCGGATGACACCATGGAGTGTGCGTGAACTGCTGCTCGTGTCGGCACTGTGTGTTCATGTCGGCTGGTGCAAGGTGCCACTGGGCGCAGTGCACAGCGGCAGTAGGTGGGAGCGGCCACGCAACGCTGGAACGAGAAGGAGCATGGCAGCATGGCAGCCCCATGAACACACGGAGCGCTGCAGGAAAGCGGCAGCAAGTAGCGAGAACACTGGCTGTGCATGCCGTTAGGGAGCGGGTGCATACATTTTTGGGACGCAGTCCAACCGGTACTGTGGAAGGCTAAGCACACAATGGGAGGTGTTACCACTAACTACAGTGCGACAACAAAAGCCTAGTAATTGATGCCAAAGGGGGCGGCGTGGCAGCCCTGGTGATGTCGTGGTCACTCGCTCAGCGCGGCCTGTAGCATGGCCGATGACGGCCCACAGAAGGGCCATTTCCTCAATACAGCAGGGGCTCTTCTGGGTCGCCAATGTCTATCTCTCTGCGAGTGTGACGCGGCGGGCGCAGGCCCATGGCCTTGCTGCCCAGAGACGTTAGATCCTCCTCCGTGGCTGCATTGCGTCCCAAGCAGGTGCAGCAAACACAGGTGCAGCGGGTGGCACAGCAGTGGTGTGTTAGCGGTCACATTGGCAGCGAACAGGGTGGTGGGGGGGTTGCGCTGGTTTGCACGTGCCCTTCAGCTGCTGGCGACACGAGCCATGGGCAGCTGCACCCTTTTGGAGCGCTGTTTGGTTAGGATGCCCCTGTTGGAGGTATCGCATCAGGGGTGGTGTATGTGAGGTGCATGTGGGACTTTAATGACAGGGCGCAGTCTGTAGTGCTTCGCACATCCGCTTTCTGTTGGCTGTGCATTTGCTGCTGCCGCCGCCGCTGCTGCAATGGCTGAACAAACCCTGGTACACAATGCACAACTTCAACGTAGGATGAGCAATGACGACAGCACTTTCGAGTGGCTGCACCCGCGCAGGTTACCAAGCACCAACGAAGTAGGATGAGCAATGACGACAGCACTTTTGAGTGGCTGTACCCGCGCAGGTTGTGAAGCACCAACGAACCTTGCACTGCCACAGCCATCGCGACAAGGATGCGCACATGCCACATGGCTGCACATGCGTACCCCCAACATGCGCGGGCATGACCGAACTCACATGGTGCAACTACTTCAAAGTGTTCGAAAGTCATGTAGGAGCAACGTACTTCGGAGGAGGTACGTGTAAGATGTTACCATACGACACTGAAGAGTACACTACTGAAGTACTATAGAAGTACTTTAAAAGTACCATCACACATTTCTTTTGCGGTGACCAATGTTAACTTTGAAAAGAGCGCAGTCTCATCTTATGCGGCACACTTTGAAGGTCTCTACAGCAGGCACGCTGGGCACAGGTGCCTGGGTAACCCATGACATTCGAGTAGTGGTCTCACCTCGGCCCACAAACTCCGCCTCGTCGGCGCTTAGGCGCCTGTGCGTGCCACGCTGCGGGTGCGGCGTTCGCCCCTTCGCAAAGGCCTTGCTCTGCGCCTTCACGTAGTCAAGGTTGTCCACGCTCGCTGGCATGCCCGACAGGTACAGGGACACGTACTCGCGGTCAATGTCGCGCAGGTGGGCGGATGACTCAGCGACCGGCACTGCGTGTGGGAGCAAACACAACAGCAGCGGCAGGAGCGGGAGGGGTGGGGGGGGCAGAGGCAGAAGTGATGTCAGGTGGCGGCACCAATGAGGCAGCGAGGTGTCACGAGCCAGTGCCGCAGTGGGTGAGCGTGGCATGGCATGCATCGTGGTGTGCTAGGGCTGAGGGACAGCCATGCTAGGAGACAGATGCAGCACGCGGCTGTGTGCTTGCATGTGTCGCAGCTTCAACAGATGCACAGCTATGTTAACACATGCAAGGTGCCATGGTGCATGTGCGCTGCACCTTGTCTTACACTGCTGCAGTTAACGTGCAACCACCTGGCCACCCCAAGCTACCCAATAACACATTGCCCCCGCTACCTAACCACCAGAGCACCACAGCGGCCAGCACACCCACCGTCTGGTTGCGACAGCATGGTAATGTCACCAGCAGCAGCATGCCAAGCGTGAGCAACGTGTGCAAATCAAAGACACCGAGCAAACCTGTAAAATCCAACTGCTCACAATGCGCCCTTGCAACCCCCACCACCCACACCCACACCCCCCACCGCACCCACCAGCAAAGCGCACGCAACCACCACCACGCACGGCCAGGATACCACAGCACGGCAACCATAACCACTCACAGTCAGGGTGCCACAGCACGGCGTCGCCGGCGCTCAGCGCTGGCAGCGGCACCAGCGTGCTCAGCAGCGGCGCGTGGGCTTCGCAGCTCAGCCTCAGGCCCCTGACAGCGGCATGCGCGCCCTCGTCGGCGCTGCCTCCGCCGTCGCTGCTGCTCAGCGCATGCGGCGCGCCGCCGCCCATGAGCGCTTGCAGCAGCGTGTAGCCGACGGCTTCGCGCAGCAGGGGCACCACGCGCAGGTTTCCGCTGCGCTGCAGCCAGGGCGCCAGGGACAGGAAGCTGTGCCGGCGCGGGGTGGAATGGTCGGGTGGGGTGCACGCCAGGTTGCGGATGCAGCAGGAGGGTGGTGAGCAGCAGCGGTTGTGGCAGGTGGCTATGCGGGTGTGTATGCGCCTGCACCATTTGTATTTGCCCTGCAAGTGGTGTGATGTGGTTAGCACTATCATTACCAGCACTGACCACGAACATCAACAGTGTTTGTAAGTACGTTTCACCGTACAGTACATGTACTACTGTAGTGTGCCTGCATTCAAGCAAGTATATCGGTCACCACAAAGAGGCTGCCTTTCACAGGTACTGCAGTACCATAGAGCTGGAGCAGGCAATCCTTTGCTGAGACGAGCACTTAACAGTGACTGCACATGCCATACCCGCCCCCCTGGAAAAGCGTGTTTTAACTTAAAAGTTGCGTGTTTCAACTTATGATAAAAAGTTGCCATGTGTGGAGTACACAATGTGGTGGTAATAGGCTGGCACCTCCCCAGCCCAGTCTGAGTGGCCTGTATGCTCTCCAGCCTGAGAGATTGACCGGTCTGCTAGCTTGGCCTGCGGAGCATCTGTTTATGTTTTACTTTACGTTCAGCACTGTGTGCACTGCATGATATTGAAGCACTTCTTCGCAATGCCGTGTGTCAAAGCTTGCCGCTTGCTGTAGTACTAGCACACACTCGCGTTGAGCCCTCCCCGTACATACCGTATCAAACCCTGGTGTTTGACAAGCAAGCTCTTCTCGCGGTGGAGACATCACTCAAGCCATTGTTCAGCATACCCTTGAGCATAGGACCAACCAGTACATGCTATGGTCACGTGGCCCACCCCTTAAAACACCCCCCCCCCCCCCCCCCCCCCCCGAACTCCCCGCCTCTTGAACTGCCGTGTGTGTGCGACTTCAACTGAACAGGCTCCTACTGCAAAGTGTGGCCACCGTTGCAGGTGTCTAGCTACTGCTGCCTCCTCAGCCAGCATGTCTCGTTATCATAATAAACAGTACACGTACCGCGCATGTCGGTAATCTATTGAACCCCGCTTAGAACCCGCAAGTATGGTTACTTCAGTAAGCACAAGAGCAGCCGCTCTGGCTCACAACACGCATAGATCTGTACACCAATTCACAAGCCCAAGAACGACAGCGTCACCTCACAGCAAAACCAGAACTCACCCCTGCCACGGCCGGAACACGCCCCCGCCCCCCCAGGAGCACCCAATCTCCCTGTCCAACGCAGCCCTGGGCCCCACATGGAAGGCATCCCAGCGCTCCCACTGCCCCCTCAGAACGTCACGATACACCTCCCGGAATGTTTGGCGGTGCCAGTGGGCAGGGCCTGCCATGCCCATGGCCGCCCCCCCGGTGCCGCCCGCCCCCAGCGGGCTGCAGGGCTTGCCCACGGCCAGCCTGTCGCAGTAGCTGCTCAGCGCAGGGTGGTGGGGGGGAGTGTGCACAGCGGCTGCTGAGCACAATGGGTGGTTGTGGCGGGTCGGCTGGGCAGCAGAGGCGGCGCCTTGCGCAAGGCGTGCAGTGGTTTGCTGTGGAAGGTGCGGCAAGTACCACCTTGGCAGCATGCATAGAGGTGCAGGGTTGGCCCACCAACTGCTGCCCAGCATGACATTGACACATTAGCGCCACACGCATCGGTAATTGTGAGGAGGTGAGCTTAATTGAAGCATGAGAGGGCTTGTGCAGGCTGTCTGATTACACCAGGCTGACATGGTGGCGTGTGCGTAACCAAATGTTTGCCCCGAGTGCCCAGCGGACCACCCGGCGCACTACTGCTCACTGTGCCTGCTCGCAACAGGAGAAAGTGGTGCCCCACCCAACAGCAACACACACAAGTCAGTGTTCTCATGAACTTGCACAAGCTGCGCCAACTAACTGGTACAGGCGGCGCCCTTTGCATAAGTCCACAATGCCACAAAAGCCGGCCCTTTGGCGCGCCAACGCCAAGCTACACTTTCACCTGTGCACTTTCATTAGCTGCCAGCGCAGGACCTGGTAAAAACAAAAGAAAACTTCCAGATTTTGTCTTTTATTACTGTATACGGCCCTTCACCTATGACATCGCAAACACTCTTGTTCAGCAACAGTTTCCGGAATAAGTTGGGCGGCACATACCCATCAGAGCAACCACACACCACTCATGTACCGAATGCCACAACAGCTGTCACTCGGCACACCATGGTATGACCATACACAACATACGCAAAGACCCATGAGCGGCCTAGGGGGGCCTAACCTATTATTTCGACGTTGTGTATTTTGAAGTATTACTAGTAGTGCATGAAAACTCACCCAGGATCGATAAGCGCTAGGTCTACTAATACTATACTTCGAAATACACAGAAGTGCGCGGACTGCACTTGTGGGCACTGCTCAGCGAGCCCCCACTCACCTCAGGTTAGTTTGTAGGTCCGCCGCCGCATACAGCCCCTCCTCCGCACCAGCCGTGTGCCACAGCTTTGCCAGCGCCAGCAGAACCGTCGACAGCCGCGGGTTCTCCCTTGCCGTGACCTGCGCAACACGGGGCCATCACGCGTTGTGCCGAGCACTTTTGGCGAGGGACCAAGTGCGCAGTGCAGGTGGCCGCAGTGCCGCTTCTGTGGTGGTAGTGATGCTGCTGCGGGCGCATGTAGGGGCTGCACCCACGCAGGCCCGTCACGAGAAAGCACCATAGTTGTAGGGCAGTGGGCAAGCACCTGCTGCCACCGTAGTGTGCTCCCCTGTTGCACCACATGTATTGAAAACGTGGCTGTTGCCCACAGAGGCGTGTGCATGAGGCAAATGCTGCAATACCCTGCCGGCGTGGGGTGTGCCACTGTAGGAAACACTTTTTGATGTTTGTGCACGGCATGCTGCAGTTACAGTTACGCAGCACAAATGTGTAGCTTGAAGATGCGCAGCATGCCTTTGTCACCTCAAGTGTGCTTCTGTGGCAAGCACCAATGCCCCTTGAATGGTGCCACCACTATGCTGCTGAATAGCTGTCTTCCCGCCTCCGTCCTACCCACACTTGCGTGTGCCAAGCCCCAGACATCAGCAGCAAGCACACTTCAAAGCACTTAGACATCCAGCACATGTGAGACGTAGTAGCATACTTGCATGGGGGCTTACGCAGTCAGCAACTCGCAGCCTCCTGTTTTTCATTGCTCGTCTGCTTCCTTCAAATGCACCATCACTCACACCTTGTGCAGGTACCTTGCGGTGAGGTGTGACTGTCACAAGCACGGAGCACATGACACCTTCAAAATTTCAATACTCATACTACTACCTCAGTACATGACCTATGTATGATAACTGTGCTACCGAGTGTGCAAATTGACATGTGCCCACGCACACACACGCACCTGCGGCTGGCTCCAGTAGCGTGGGTGCTCAACAGGCGGGCGCACCCACTGCCCATTGCCCAACAGGTAGTCAATGACGCCATCACGCCACCGCAGCGCCGTGGCCTCCGGCACCGCCTGCGCCACGAGGTGGCAGGAGTTAACAGCAGCAGCTCAGCAGGCCATGTCCAAGCATTCGGTTGCCGGCATAGCACACAGGGTACCTCTGCTGGCTGCAGGGTGAGCTGTAACCAACAAGGGACTGAAGGTTGAGTGCTGCTGCAATGCTGTGACGATGCGGTGCAGGAGTGCTCGTCAGCAGGAGCTGCTGCTGCCGCAACATTTGGTAGATGGTTTTGCAGCTGGCACAGGCACATGTACATGCAACACACGGACAACAACAAGTGCGTGCGCGCAGTCTCACCTCCCGGATGATGACCACTCCCCTCCTCTGGATCTGCCGTGCCACAAAGTATGGGAACCGCCCATTCTCAATCTGCGAAAAGCGCACTGCAATGCGACAGCAGACGCAGGTGCGCACGCGAGAGGCCAGGTCGTCAAGGGGCAAGCAACAACAACGTCTCCGCCCACGTGCGGGGTGGTGGTCACCTCTGCCTCACGCGAAAGTGACCGAGACGAACACAGAAAAACAAGAAAAAGCACAGCACCAGCACTGCCAGCAGCAGCGGGCGCAGGCAACCAGCTCAAACATACTCCCATAACGTTGGCGAGCGCCCACCTTCTGGGATGGCGTAGTCGCTGCAGGCCTGGAACAGCAGTGCTTGCTCCTGCAGCACGTCCAACAGCCGACGCATACTCTCTTCAGCTGCTGCCGTTACGCCCGATGCTGCAGCCAAGTCGCTGTGCAGCTGCTGCCGCTGAGCCACAGCCGCCGCCTGAGGCTGCCTCCGCCAGAGCTGCTCCTGCTCCTGCTCCTGCTCCTCATGCTGGGGCGCCACGAAGTCGTCGCTGGTTGCGGGCAGTGAAGCGGACAGCCTGCGCGCGCGGGCTCGGAAACACGGCATCTCCGCAGTCAGTGACAGGCTAGCAGTGCACTTCGTGGCGCAAGTGTGAGTGCTGCACGAGGGGAGGCTCACCAGCGACAGCAGGCGCTGTTGGCGGGGCGCAGCCGCTTGATTCCACGGCGCAGCAGCATGGTGGCGGGGTAGAGGTGACCGGGGGGGCCAAGGGTCCCGTGTGCAGTCCGCTGCTGCTGCCAAGCGGATGGCGTCGGCGCGCGGGGGCCTACCAAGTGCTCGCCATGCCGCGGGCAGCGCGCGCTGTGTGACGCACTTCGCACAACTCTTGGCTTTCTGCTGCTGCCTGGCGCGGGCAGCGCAGCACGCACGACAGAGCGAGCGGCGCTTGGACCGTCACGCATGACGCGCGGCTGACTGTGTGTGTGCCCTGTAAGACCCCCCCCCCCCAAAAAAAAGAGTTTCGATTTTGAATGCTTTTTCCCCCTTTTTTTTTTCAGCAGCCAAATTTGAAGCGCCTCACGTGCACACACGAAGGAGAGGGGGACCTGCAGCGGCAGACAGGGCAGCGCCGAGACTGGCGGTGGGCACCTGTTGGAGAGGTTCGTTGCGTTCCCTCATCACACCATGCCCCTGCAACAACGGCACCACCAGCCGAAGGCGCCTGCCCTCTACAGCAGCAGCGAAAATGGCAGCAACAATTCGTTTAACGTGGCAGCGACGGCGGCAGGAGGAGAGGGCGGTGTTGGAATGGGACGCAAGCGTGCCAGGGCGGTTCTGGGGGACTCAGGATCCCCCTTCTGCTTTGAGAGCTCGCCCCCCAAGCGCAGCAGCCCCAGGAGAGCCCTGCACTCTGTTTTCAGCAAATACGTACCCGCCAAGTCAAACGCCATGGCGCCACCTGCCTCTGCCGCTGCTGCCGAGGGTGCCAGCAATCCTGGCGCTGAGGCAGCTGCTGCAACAGAGGACAGCCGCAGCCAGCGTGTGCAGCAACAGAGGAACCTCGCTGCCGAGCCCCTTGACGCACCAGCAGCTTCCACTATAGCCACAGGCACGGTACCTCAGGAGCAGCAGCAGGAGCAGCCGGGTAGCAAAGCCACTGCGCCCCACGGCGGAGCCAGTGCGGCTTTCCAGGGACTTGTGGGTGCGGGCACGGACAAGGAAAATGCTAGCAGCAGCAGCGCAGCAGCAGCCAAACGCCCATCCCGCAGCTTCGCCTCCATGCTGGTGCTGGGAGGCAGGGCAGCAGTGGCCAGCGAGCTCCCCACCATGCGCCTGACCACAACCGCAGCTGCCGCAGCCGCCTCTGGGCGCACTGCCGCCACCGCCAGCGCCAACTCTGCAGTCATGGGCCTGGCCACCGTTGAGCGCGCAGCACACCTGCCGCCTGACGGGACCCTGTACTCACGTGCCAGCTTCCGCCTGCCGGCAGCCGCCGCGGCAGCGCTGCGAGGCGTGCCGGCGGTGCACGAGCGCAGCAGCGTGCACAGGTTCTGCTCCGCTGCTGCGGTGCCGCTGGCGCTGCAGCAGCAACAGGCACAGCACGCCGCTGCTGCCGCTGGTGGCTGTGGTGAGGCTGCTGCTGTGAGTGGGGGAGCTGTGGTGGGGAGGAGTCAGCGGCTGGCGCAAGCACAGGCGAGGTGGCAGGCGGCGACCATGTACTGGGTGCACCCTTCGGCGGCAGCACCGCCCGCGGCGCTGCAGTCACAGGGCCGCTCCCTGGATACACTGACAAAGGTGAGCCAAGGAGATTGACCTAACAGGGTTGTAAGTGCAATGGGGGGGACTGGCCTGCTTATTGCTAGCCTCTCTGGTTCTTGTACACCTGGCGTGCAGTATGAGCCAGCTCAAGGTTGATGGCCATCCCGTCCGCACCACAGTGCAACAACAGTTATAGCTGAGAATATCTTGCAGCACCATGCAACGTACTACAGTAATAGCTCAGAGTGTCTTGCAGCACCATGTATCGCTCCCTTACGCCACGCTGCCACTTCCTGCTCTGCCGCAGATGCCCGCGAGCCTGGTGCACGAGCACCCCACGGACGCGTGCAACGGCTGGGCTGCATACCACCTGGTGCGCCGCCAGGACTGGCAGGAGTCCTTCCGCTCCCTGTACTTCTCCCTGTGGACCGACGACACCGCCGCCGCCACCGCAGCGGCCGCCCACACCACCAGCAGGCCGCAGGGCACTGCCACCAGCGGCAGCAGCGGCGGCACCGCTGTGGCGAGCTTCTACCTGCGCACCGCGACGCACGCCATCTACTGGCGCGCGTGCACAACGGAGGAGGGCGCGCGCGACGTCGCCGCCGTCGTCACGCGCTCCTCCCGCGCGCTGCGGCGCCAGCTCGCGGCCGCCGGCGCCACCTTCTCCATGCCCCTCGACGCCGCCCACGACGCCGGCGGCGGCGACGGCCCCAGCGCAGCCGACGCGCACATCCTTGCGCAGTGCGACCCGGCCCTCGCACGTGGCGGCAGCAGCGCCAAGGGCCCGCGTGGCGACGGCGCCCGCGCGCACACGACGCTGCTGGTGCTGCGCGGCCCCGACGCGGTTCACGCGCTGTTTGAGCTGGAGCTGGA